>NDGM010968064.1:0-17173 GCA_002564305.1 Octomys mimax
AGAGAGAGAGAGAGAGAGAGAGAGAGAGAGAGAGAGAGAGAGAGAGAGGGAGAGAGAGAGAGGGAGAGAGAGAGAGAAAGAGAGAGGAGGAGAGGAGAGAGGAGATACTAATGAAGTACCTTATATCCTTTATCACACTTTACTCACACTTGTTGATGTTATGTGTCACTTTCGTGAGCTTTTATTGGCCTTCGAGGTGGCTAATGGCCCATAGAATAGGGTCAGAAGTAAGAGAACAGAGAAGTCAATTGCATTGTTAAATATTAATATAGCAGCTATCTTTGTGCGAGTCTTCGGAGCCTGGCTCTTTGGCTCTCTTCACTCTAACGGTTCACTTAATACTTCTAGGCGCTGAGGCACAGAGCGGCTTGTCGGCTGGCTTGAGCTCATGCAGCTGTCACGTAGTGCAGCAGACGCGGAATCTCGGCCGTCTGGCGGCTTCTCTGGGCCTTCCATCAGTTAAGACATTTCTTAAGGTCTGTACAGATAATCACCGTCGTGTAAACGCTAAGCATGTTCTGAGGCTCAAGGCCCCTCCTGGCTGTTTTGTTTTGTTTTCTAATGTATTTTGTACAGAGGCTCATGATGCAGCTTGGACTCATAGTGATCCTCCTGTCTCAGCTCTCCTGGAGCTGGGATCATAGGTGCGCCCGTCCCAGTCATGGTGGCTGGCCCAGCGTGCCCAGGGGTGGGGCCGGCAGGGTAGGTGGTGCCAGGGATCGAACCTGGTCCCTGTGCTTACCTAAGCAGGCGCTTAGTCCACTGAGCCATCTCACCTACCCTGCCTGGCCATGTTTACTTCAGCTCCTGCTGAGGGCAGCTCACAGACAGCCCACTGAGGGACTCCAGGACCCCAGCTCGAAAAAGTACAGTGAGTGAAGGTCACTTGGGAGGTCAGGGATGTCCAGGTACACAGAGGCAGGTGGGTCAGTTTACTGAAAAGAGGGGTTCCCTGGCTCCTGAGGGGCCCTGGTGCACCGGTGTCTCCCAAGGAGCGGAAGGCCCCCGGGACCTGCGGCGCCTGAGGTCCCTGCTTGGTTCCTGCCGTATCATTCATTGGAGGTTCATTGTGGCTCCACAGCCTCCACAAGGCGAGGCTCTGGGCCCGCCGCCAGAACGGAGTGATGTTCATCTCATGCACGTGGAGACCCCAGCGGGCCAGAAACCTCCGCTACTGCGAGGAGCCCTAGATCTCAGTTCCCACACCCCAGCAAGGTCGGCTCCCGTTCTTCAGTCCTCCTGGCCTGCAGTGGAAAGTCTGGGCCGTCCCTCTGGTCACCTTCTGCCTCCCAGAAGAAGAGGGAGGAGAGAGGGGGAGCCGGGAGAATGAGAATGAATCTTCCTCTTTTTCCTCTGTAAGTGGCAATCACCTGAATAACACGAGGCCAGGCAAGGGCAGAAACGGAGGAAAACGTTTCTGATGCTCGTTCATCCTGAACTATTTGGGTCAGACAGCGGGCTGTGTGGATGCTGCCAGAACTCATCTTAGAGAGGCAGTCTGGAGGATTCCAGCAAAGTGGAGCTGTCGGCGCGTGTGCACTCCAGGGACCTGCACGCACATGCATCTGTGTGCGTGTGTTTTGCACACACATCTGTGCATGCAGGTACACGTGTGTGCATACATGCATGCATTTGTGTGTACTTTTCACACGTGTCTGTGTATGTGCACACGTGTACCCATGTGCAGGCGAGTGTCTCTGTGTGTGCCCCTCTGTGTATGTCTCTGTGGTGCAGCAGCCTGCAGCAGCCCTGGCCTCATCGGCCCCCGGCCCAGGCACCTCGTGAAGAGGAGCAGCAGGTGCTAGGTGCAGGACAGGACGCGTTTGGAGCCAGCCTCGCCTCCTTGCCCCTTTCTTCCCCTGAAGAATGCAGTCGTGGTCCATTTTCTTTCCTTTCCTTCCTGAATTTCTTGGTTTCTTCTCCCTTTCCTCTGTTAGTCCACGCTTGCGGTGCACACGCGCACACTGTGAGGAGCCGGTCCACGCGCGCCTTCCGCACCTGACGCAGCCTATCCCCTCCTTTGCGTCCCAGCCCCACTCCCAAGCTGGAGGAAGGAGGCTCCGGAGGGAGGTGCTCCTTCCTGTGCGTGTGCTGGAACCTGAGAGGAGCAGGCGGGCCTTGCTGAGGCTGGGGCTCAGGGGCCTCTCCAAGTGGCGCTGCTGAAGGGATGGCTACGGGTCAGGGCCGGGCCTCTGGGTCCTCCTCGCCGTGGCTGTTAAGGAGCCGGCCAAGTTTCCCATCATCAAGGGTATGAGGAAGGGCCGGCCTAGGGGAGGGGTCCTCTGTGGCTTGCAGGTGGCGCTGAGACAGCCCCAGCTCTCCTGGGGCTGCGGGCGTAGGAGAGCATGAAGGGCTAATTTCATGGCTGATAAAGCTCCCTGTACACGAGGCTTCACAGACAGATGAGAGCGCGCTCTTCTCTTTTTTTGCTATGACATTTATTTTCTCCTTTCACCGGAAGCAGCATGTGTCCCAGCCTCCCTCCGCCCTGCCCCTTGCAGCCCTTTGAGGAGGACCAGGGCCTCTGGAATGAGCATGCGCACACCCAGAAGGCAAGGAGCCCTTGGGGTCCCGTCCTCAGGACGGCAAGCGGTGGGGTGGCTGGGCCCTTGTGGAGGTGGTGGGGCTCCTGGAGGGCTTGCCTGTGTCGCTGACAGGTGAGTCCAGCGAGGGTTGAAAGGGCTCCCCGGGCCTCCCGGGCCTTCCACAGCCTCGGCCTGCTTTCCAGTGAATTCTCCAGGACTGCCCAACCAGGGGCGTTCCGCAGGTCTTCCCAGCTCTGTCGGCTCTTGTCCCCTGGATTCCACACCTGGGCCAGCACTCCTCACCCTGCTGGCTCCTCGCCCACCTCCCCTCAGAGGCAAGAGGCAAAGAAACGGAGGCCGAGTGGGCCAGCCTGGGACACAGCCTCAGGAGATTCTTGGCCCATCTAATCCGAACTCATTTCACAGTCCTGGCTGTGCCAGCCGAGGTGAGTTTTCATCCACTGTCCAACTGCATTTGTTGTTTCTCCTGAATGACACTAGAAGCATCTCAGGAAGTTTTTGTTTGTCCTGTGACTCCCCTTCAGATGTATAGGAATTTGTGTGCATGTGCACGCATGCGCATGCGTGAGTGCACACACACACACATACACACACACACACACACACACACACACACACACATGAAACCATCCACGGATAAACACAAGCATGGCGCATGTGGAGACACATGCACACTCCTCCGCAAGGTGCACAGGGACAGCCTGCAGCCTGCTATGTGCGTGACGCACAGCACAGGCCTGCTCACCTGCAGCACATAGCTGTGCTAGGGACACGGCTGTGAAGATGGCACTGGCGAGGCAGGTCTGTGACTGCCTTGCATGCCCTGCTCTTGGCTTACACTTAGGCTCATGGGTCAGCTCCACTTCTTACTGGCTTATGCATGGGTCAAGTGGCAGGAACAGGCCCAGCCTCAGCTCAGCATTCTGTGAAGTGCAGTCAGCACAGCTCACTTATGCCGCTTGCAAGCATCAAATGAGAAAGCACAGGCAGCTCTGTGCATGGTCCTAAGAACCGGCCTTTCCCTTCTTCCTGAACACTGAGGAATGAGGAGGCCAGCAAGCAAAGATGTGCTTGTTGGCTCAGGTCAGAAAAACATCAGATTAGGGCTAGGGAGATAGCTCAGAAGACTAAGGGCCTGTGTAGGCAAGTGCAGGGACTGGGGTTCTATTCTTGGCACCATGGGCCTCACCGGCCCCACCCCCAGGCATGCTGAGCCTGACACCAAGACCAGGTGTGGTGGTGCACACCCGTAACCCCAGCGCTGGGGAGTCCGAGCTGTGTAGTAAGACCCTGTGCCAATATACATTGAAAAAGGTGGGGGGAGAGAAAAAGCCAACACTTAGAAGTTTCACCATTGACATTTGCAAAGCTGACAACTGTATCACTTGCTACCCTCCCATTTTATAGGTGAGATACAATCCACTTTATATTTTTTTGAAAAATAGAGGAAGATTCTCTGAGGCATGTTTTTAGAAGTGCCTGGGGTCTGTCCAGCCTGGTCTGGTCATCAGTTCATCCAAGCCACTGCACTCTTCCAGTTGATTCCTCCACCATGTGACAGCCCTCTGCCACCCTGGGGCTGGGTGGTGACAGTGCCAGGACAGATGCTTGCTGTCATGGGGAGGGGTGGAGGGAAGAAGCCAGAGACCAGCAAACAGATACACGGGGCCTCCCCTCGAGTCCTTCCTTCACAAGGGCAGCAGTGAGAGAGTTCAGGAGTGTGATGACTGTTTTATGTGTGAATTCGACAGGTGCTCCGATTCTTGCCCAGACACTCTTCTAGGCTTGCCTGTGGGGATGCTCCCGGAGAGGGTCTGAACAAGAGTCTGGGGTAAGGCAGATGGCCCCTCCCTGTCTGGGTGGGGCTCAGCTAGCCAGGTGAGGAGCAGCAGACGGAGTACAGAGAACTCATGCTCCCTGCCTGCTGGCTGACAGCTGGGCCTCTGGCGGACTCAGATGCACCACTGTCCTCCTGTTCTCAGGCCCTTGGGCCACAGAGCTAGGGGTCTGTCATCGCCACCTGTGCAGGAGTCTCTTAGTCACGCTGCTCTGGCTGAGACATAACTCTAGGAGGCCAGGTGTATGCTGGCTCAGGGGAGCTGGCGCTAGCTGGCTGACTCCAAGGTAGCTCTGGTGGCGGTGCAAGGGGCAGGTGAGGGAAAGTTGCTCACATCAGCAGGGAACAGACAGGAAAGGCGGGAGCAGGGAGGGCTACCCGCTGCCAGCTCACACTCCCATGACCTGCTCCTAAAGGGCTCCACTCTGAGCATCACATGTTGCTCTGAACCCTTGCATGGATGAATCCACTGAGGAACACAGCACCCTCGTGATCCAGTCGCCTTCCCAAGCTCATCTTGGGACACTTGAAGTCTTTGGGGACATGCCAGATCTAAACCATGACAATGAGCCAACTACTTACATAAAACTGTTTATCAATCTCTCCATTCCTCTCTTTTTCCTCTCATCTCCATCCATCCATCTATCCCTCTATCCATCCATCCCTCCCTCCTTTCCTCCCTCCCTCCTTCCCTCCCTCCATCCATCCATCCTGTATGTCTCCTGTCCACTCTATCTCTTTGGTCAATGCTGACTAACAACAGGAGGAAACTGTCAGTAAGGAACAGGTGGCCTGGAAGACCATTCAACAATGTCCAAGCTGTGAAGGAGGAGTGCGGTCCTCATGTGTGTGTGGACCCATGGGTGCCATGCACTAAGCCCCCAGCTGCAATGTCCATGACAGCCCCTCTGACTGCATCGTTTCCTTTAAGAGAGCCAGGGATGACCTCTTCCTACCCTTCTGCAGTGACAGATGGGCAGCTAAGATGCCAAGGGCTCTGTGGTCCCACTGGGTGGAGGCACGCTTGTTCCTCTGAGGCACAGGTTGGAAACTAAATCCTCTTGGCTCTTCCTGGTGAAATCACTCCATATGAACATGGAAATGGCTGGTTCCCTCCTTTCCAGGACAACAAGAGGAACAAGGACAGCATCCTGAGAAAGGAAGCATGGGACACTATTTCAATCTAGACTGGAGGGGCAGCTCCCACTCTTGTTTCTCATCATCAAAGGTAGGGTCTCCAGGCTCCATGGGCTTGTGGCAGGCAGGGAACCTCTAGGCAGTGAATGCTGATGTTGTAAAACAAGACAGAGGCTTCTAAGCCAGGCCCAGAGCCCGGAGCATGGGGAGGATCAGGAGCCCCTGCCTGCAGGAGCATCTTTTCCTCTGTCTGCTTGCTGCCGCATGGAGCTGGACAGAGGAGGCCGAGTCTCCACGTCCCAGCACTGTGCTTCAAGTTGCAGCCCACTCACACTTGTAACCACTGTCTCAACAGCACACACTCAGTGGCCTTTACATGCTTCTTTTGCACAAGTCACCTCTGCAGTCTTCAAACTGTAGGAGGTGCAAATCAGCTGGTAGTAGGGCCACCCAACCACTGAGAGGGAAACGGTTCTCTCAGTATGCATCCAGCCAAGCAGATTGCTTAGGAAAAACAGCCGCTACTCCTGGGAGAAGTGGGTGCCTCACTGAGGGGCTGGGAAGGAGCCCAGGTGCCAAGCCTGGCAGCACCAGGAGCAGCAGGTGAGGCGGTGGTGCCCAGCGAGCACCAGGCCCTGTGTGCTGTGGGGGTGGAGATCTCAGGTGGAATGGTCCTGTGCTGAAGTTACGGGCAGTGAGGTCGCAGCTCCATGCACAATACATTTGCTAAGCAGTAGTGTCATCCATGAGTCTTCAGTGGAGCAGCAGCCCTCATCCCCAGGGTCATTCAAGGAGAGGTCCCAGGATATTAGGGGTCTCTTGTAGGCAGTGGCAGGAGACAGATGTCTGCGCTGCCCTGGGCTGCTGGCCCAGTCGGTTGCGGGGCCTCATCCTCATTACAAAGGAGAAGGGTATCTAAGCCCGAGATGACCCCAGGGACCAGAGGGAGGGCAGCCTGCAGTGTTGCAGTGCTGTCATGCCGTGCTGTCCTGGGTGGCACTGTGTGGCCTCCGCGTCTGGGGTCTGGTTCCACATTTAGCTGGCCTGATGCAGCTGAGACTGGAGAGGTCACCCTGAGCCCCTGGCCCAAGGAGCCCACCTAAGGTCCTTGTCTCCTGGTCAGGCTTCCTGCTTTGCTAAAGATGTGTTCCTTGGGGTCACTCCGTGGTGCCCACCCAGGGCATGATCCATCTGTTTAAAGAAGCCAGTGGGTTCAGCATCCCCCCTCCCCGCTCCACACGCAGCAAGGATGAAAACCGGAAAATGACGGTGGCTTGTGGCATGCGCAGGACACTACAGAGATGGAAGAGCTCTGACGGTCCAGACAAGGGAGAGCAAATGAGCATTCAGGGACTCCTTGCTCCTGCTTTGACCCTGGAGACACCGTCGGGTCACAGGAAAGGAACCCCTTCTGGAATCAGACACTGTCGTGCCCCTTTAATTGGCCTCGGTGAGATCTGCCCGCTCCCTGGAACAAAGGCAGCAGGGAAGCAGGCTGCAGGACTGGGGAGGAAGGTCACCTGCGAGGCGGGAGGCTGAGCCCTGCACCACCACAGTGATTACCATCAAAGCCAATTATCAGAGCTCCTGGGGCCGCCGTGTCCAGGTGAGTCCCCGCAGCGCTGTGCTGCTGCTCAATGGCTCCCGCCAGCGCCGGGGAGGCTGATGCTCGGCTCAGATCCACGCTGCCCGCCCTGCACCTTCGGGGAGGGCTCCAGCCAGCTGGACTGGCACACCTCCCGCTCGTTGGTTCTCAGCCACATCCCGAGCCCCGACTACTTGCCAGGCTCTCAGCGGGCCCTGGCTGAGGTCATGGCTGTTAGGCGTGTCCCAGTCCTGGGTTCCGCATAAGGTCTGGAGGGAAAGGCAGAAGCAGAAGGTGACCCTGGTCGGGAAAAGCAGCTGGGTACAGGACTGCCGCGTCTGCCTCCCACAAAGCGAGAATGTGTGGAGCCCTTACTTGCTTCCTCCCCTTCCACAGAGCCTGCTCTTCACGCCCTGCAGGCCCTGAGGGTCGCGCAGTGGCGAGGACTCGGCACTAGGGGGCGCGCGTCGCACGCGGATCGGGGTGCGACACGGCTCTGGCAACGCCGCGGAGGTTTCGTCCCGGGAGCCCACTCAGCCTTCCGGATCTCAGCTTCCCTGCGCAGAGGGGAAATGGAGGCAGGGTGGGTGTCGGTGGACCCAAGCCACCAAGGGCGAGTAAAGTGTGAACCCGAGAAGAGGAAAGGGAGGTGGAGCCTTCCGTCCTTCGCCGGCCGGTGGCGAGCGCTATGGCCACTGCCCGGGCGCAATGCGGGGCCAGGGGCGGGCGAGTTGCCCAGGCTGCGCGGATCCGGGAGGCCTCGGGGCTAGGAGCTGGGGCCAGTGTCCTGGGACGGGCGCTGGGGTTCTTCCTGCACCTCCGCGGGTCAGACCGGGCTCTGCGGGCAGCTGACGTCTGGGGGGTGGGCTTGCGCCCGGGTGTGCTCGGTGCCTCGCAGCCAGCTCGGCCAGGCTGGGCCCTCCGCGTCTTCCCGGCGAGACCGCGCACGCACCCCTAGCTGGCGCCAGGCGCGGCTCCTCCTTCCCTGATCGCGCATCCCGACAGCTACCCAGCCGCGCTGCCTAGGCGGCCGCTGGCCCACTCAGTCCGTTGCTTCGGCCCGGCTCGGGTCTGTGGCGCTGCAGGCCATGGGCCACCAGAGTGCCAAGCAGGAAGCCCAGCACTGTCCTGCCTCCGTCTCCGTGTCTCTGAGCCTCCTGGCTAAGCCAACCCCCTTGTTGGAATGGCTCGCTTTAACCTCTGTGCCCCCTCATAGGGGGCCGCTTCCACTGACACCTACGTGGGTTCAACTACACTGCACGTGTACACAGCACACGTTCCCTCCCATACAAGTGCACGTGGATCCTGTGCGCATGTGTCACAGATGCGCGCCTGTACTTCGCCCTCTTTTCTCCCCTGGTGTTGTCACCGGTTTTCCTCCCAGTCTGAGTGGCCAGTGCCTGGTGCCTTTGGACTGGGCTCATTCATCATCTCTCCCTTGGGCCAGTTGCCCTGGGCTGGTCCCCGGCAGTTTCTGGAGGGCAGCAAGACTCTCCTCCCGTCCAGCTGGGTTCCCGTGGAAGTTACAGCATCCACGCGGGCCACTGCTTCTCACTTGCACTTCAGATCCAAGTGGTTGGCAAGACCTTGCTCTCTAGTGCGCATGCGCAGCCTGAGCGTGCCTGATGGCCGCGGGTTGGTGTGGACTCCGGGGTTGGAGGGACTCACCTCCGCTCACCAGCGGTCACATGGCCCAGTTCAAACACAGTGCACAGAAAGGGCTGTCCTGACAGATGCAACCTAGAACACGTGGCTAGCTGTGTAAATGACACCCACTGTGCGGGTGGCCAGGGAGCCACCCCCAAAGTAGACTTAGAAGTGAAGCTGGTTGCATCGTGTGGCGCCCCATCCGCACTAAGCCATGGCTGAACGCAACACTAAGCAGTTAGAGAAAGGACAGCGCCCAGGACCCCAGACCTCTGCCGGTGTGTGTGCAGGTGTGTCTGCATGTGTGAATGCACGCCTGGAACTGCTCACATGTGTGCGTGAGTGAGCCTGTGTGTGGGTGTCAGTGCGCACGCCTCGTGCCTGTGCTTGCTCCCAGCCGAGCCGTTGCATGTAACAGACCAATAGTTTTCCTGGTCGCCGCTGTTAGGCGCTAAGCCCTGCTCTGGGTGCCAGGCGCACCTCATCTGCTGAGTCTTTCCCACAGCCTGCAAAGGCTGGCACCGACACGCACATACCAGAGGGAATCTGAGGCTCAAGGTGCCCGGCTAGCCCATCAGCGATGGGCTCAACGCTGTCTGGCTACCAGCGGCTCTTGGTGTTTCTCTTTGCCTACATCCTGTCCCCTGCATGACTGTCCCTCTGCTCTCTGGGCTCCATGCCCTTCTCTGTGTCCTCCCAAGTTGGCTGCCCCGTTCCACCTCCATGTTCCTTCCACCCAGGCTTGGATTTCTCAGTGCACCCCTTGCCTTCCAGTAACAGGGACTCCTAGTGCCCATTTTCCCGCAGCCCGCGCCTGGATGAGCCCTTCTTTCACTGTGCTGTCTTCTCACCCGTGCCTCGTGGCCAGGCGCTGCTGGAAGTGGGCACGCAATGGGACAGCAATCCACTGACCTCGAGCAGGACCCGCATAGGTCCGCGAAAGTCCCTTCACAAGGGACTGTGGCTCAGTGTTGTTCTTCCTACTCCCTACCCTCCACCTCCGCTTGACCCGAAATGCAACAGGCAAAACTGGGGACAGCAACACAGCGTGACAGACTTTTCACAGTTGGAAAAGCAGCCCGGCTGGAAAATCATCTGATTAAAAAGTTTTATTTGCTAAGAAATCTCAGGGGCCCCCAAGGAAGACAACTCTGGGAAAAACAGATTCAAAGGAGTTCAGAAAGACACTGAGGCAACCCATGCACACCGGAGGGATTGCTAGAACAGGTGTGACTAGGATTTCCTGAGAAAGGTTGAGGAAGGGAAGGGAACTGGGATCACGGATTCCCCAGAATTTAAGGAGGCAACAGAGGAAAGATGGGCAGAGGAGCAGGAGGAGAAAGACACAAACTGTCCGATGGGGTGGGGGATGGAAGGATTGACCACCCAATAGCCCCCGTCGAAAGTGAACCTGTCCAGCTTTGCCATGTGCAAGACAAAGTGTGAGAGTCCTGGGTTCAATTCCCAGTGTTACAGAAACAAAACACTAAAACCAAGCCAAATAAAACAAAATCCTGCTTTTGTAATGCCTTGTCTTTGGAGGTTTGGTAAAATAAAGATACAGCGAAGAAGGTGGGCCTGGGCAGCAGAAAGAGACTAAACAAACAGCCCAGGGGTCAGTGTGAGCACATCTGGTGCCTCGGAGTGTCCAGCTGGGGTGGGGATCCCAAGACGTGCCCTCCTCGTCTTCCTCCAGAGCAAGGGCTGGGCTGAGGAAGGCAGAGGCAGGGAGGCCCCAGGTCTCTCCTCTGCTGTTCCCCTGTAGTCTTGGCTTCAGGTGTTGTACTTGGGCGTCCCTGTCCTGCGCGTGACCATAGCTGAGCACAGCAGCAGTGCATGTAGATGGAGCCCGAGGCTTCACCAGGGAGCTCCCCAGCAGGCAGAGCAAGTTTCTAGATCGACAAGATCCAAAGCCTCCTCCCAGCCCAGGTCTGTGCTCCCTGAGTCCTACCACATGGTGTGCTGCTGCCTCCAGGTGCCCAGGATGTAGCCTCCTGGCTTAGGATCGGAAGCACTAATTGTGGAGGAGCAAGAACAGGCCAAGAGCGGCAACTGCCGGGGAAAATACGTTCATTATCTTTCCTGAGAACAGTGATGCACCTCTGGAGACTGTGCTGGGAAGGGCTGGCTGGCCCTGGAAGCCCACTCTGTGGTATGCGGTGGACTGTCCAGCCCTGCTGTCTCTTGATAGACTCAGCAGTGATTTGGGTCCTGAGGGGCAGGCTGGCTCCGTTTGTGTGGAAGCCGCTGGCTCCACGTCCTGCTTCCAGGGCCTGCTGCTTGATGGGCCACTAGGTATGCTGGTGTGTCCTGGGGACGGACATGGGACTCTGATGTGTCACACAGTGACTGGACTCCCAGTGGTGGCTACTGTACATGAGGACTCAGGTGTGTGGAGTGGAGCTGTGCAGAGAATAGGAAGGTGCATGTCAGGGGACATTGCCGCCCCTGGGTCTGGAGGCGGAGGAGTGTGGAGGGCTGCATGGGCAGGGAGCATCCAGCAAGCAGAAGCAAGTCCTCCGGAGCATACCCGTGTGTCCACCTGAGAGCAGCTGCAGTCTGCGGCCACCCCAGGGTGGTCAGTGCTGTAGTACAGTGATGAGTGTATTTTCATTCCTCACTCTTCCACTTTTAACCCCACCACTTTTAAATTTAGACTATTCCCCTCAGCCCATGGAGCTGGGTGTTGCTGCAACTGAGATGTTCTGGATTCTTTCGAGGAAAGAGGCAGTTGTGTGGACTAGGGGAGCTGTGCGTGGTTGTGGGTCCCTGGGGGTGAGACCAGGAGCACCTCCAATGGGCACGGGGGAGAAGCACCTGGCACCCTTGCATGGGCCCGAGAGTGGAAAAAGCTCAGGGCAGCAGTGAGGGCCCTTCTGCAACCAGCTTCCCGCCAGAGAACGGGCCTGGCAGCAAGAAGGTTGAAAAGGCCCTAGAGAACTCTGGAATTCTCTAGAATGTTTCAAGGGGAGGCGAGGGAAGGGGTACTCACTGGTGACAGAGACGACAGGCTGGAGAGAGAGCCTGGCGCCTGGATACGAGTGTGTCCTCAGATGGTGCTGGCGTGGTACTGTAGGTGATAGGCCAAGACCGGGCACCTCCGCAGCTGCCCACAGGATGGAGGCCTTGCCCAGGACCCGACTGTCTGTCCACTCAGGCCTGAGTGGCGGTACAGCCCCGCTGACCCCAGCGCCGTGTGGGGAGAAGTGTAGCAAGAGCAGGAAGTATAGCAAAAACCCTTACAAGCATGAAATGTGATCAAATTTTCTGGAATCAGCAGAAATTATGTTCAGCTATAGAAAAGATTTAAACAATGTGAACTTCACTGTGTACCCAAATTTGTAGCTCTAAAAGAAGCTCTAGTTTCCGTGTCTTGGAGCTTGCGTCCCAGATGTCCCTGAAATGCCGAGACCAGGGAGGTCAGGGCAGCCTCGGCTGCAGCCGCTCACACCCCCTCATCCCGCAGCCTGGCAGCACATGAGCAAGTGTTGGAGCTTCCCTGGTGCGCACCTGGAGTTCAGCCGCAGGCAAGTTGTAGCCTGAGGCCTTTCTTTACATACAGTGCTTCCAACCACAATCTAACAGTACATCTTCTACCTCATTTTATTTCTTTTTTGTTTTTATGTATTTTGGTACAGGGTCTACAGAGTCTCACTACACAGATTGGACTCATAGTGATCCTCTGTTTTCAGCCTCCCAAGTGCTGGGATTACAGGCGTGCGCCACCATCTCAGTGTGCCCCTGGGGTGGGGCCTGGCACGGCATCCCCGGGATTCAAACCCCAGTCACCGCGCCTGCCTAAGCAGGTGCTTTAGTCTGCTGAGCTATCTGGCCGGCCCTCTAGCTCATCTTATGTGGCTACAGTTTCAGGGGGCATAATGATATAGTCACCCATCACAAGATGCTTTGGTCCACAGCCGATCACATGCAAGAACACAGTGGTTGCACGAGAATATAGTGGAGCCAAAAAGTTCCCTTCATTTAGAGGCGCTGCAGCCTTTGTAGCTTTAGAACACAATACGAAAGCACAGTTATGTACAGTGTACAATGCTGAGTAATGACACCAAATAACACTTAGTATTTGACATGTTCGCTGCATTAAACTTCTGATCATTATTTTAGTGTCCTTCAGCTTATACAAGCAATATTTACTGTGAAGCAGTGCGCCTCATGAGTTCGCAGCAGCCTCGTACATCTTCGTCACGTTTCTCAATTGCGAAAGTTTCCCTTGCACTTGTTTCAACCTCGTGTTGTGCTATTCATTATGGCCTTGTGTACACGGTGTGGTCCAATGTTGATGTCACCTAATGAAAAGTTTTTTTCGAATGGATCTTGGTTATTAAGTAATGTGTGCCTGCAGTTTCATATGGAAATATTTAAGGATGTTTTTGTAGTGGGCAGGGCTGACCCCTGCCTGTCCGCGCCTGCTTCTGCAGCCTGTTCTAGGGTGCGCGCTGCGTAGGGGAGCGTCTCTTTTCTTTTTGAAGCCAAGCCTGCTGGGCCAGGAGCAACAGTGCGAATTGCTGGGGAGCCTGGAGTGTCCTCTGCGCCGCGGGGCGAGTCCAGGCTTGTGGCCTCCGGAAAACTGCAACCCCAGCTGGGGCGCCCTCGCCCTGCCCACTGGGCGGCAGCAGCACCCCGCGGGTGGTAGCTAGCTGCTTCCTTAATTACTGCTGCCCAGGAGCAGATGAAGGCAATCAGGGAAGAAAAACGAGCAAGATCCCTTTAAGCTTAGAAAGAAAAGCATCACAAGCGCACGAGGAAGCTGAAATCGTTCTTGGCCGTGTTGCTCAGCTTAGTACAGTCCTGCCAGACATGGTTAGGAAAGGTGAGCGCTGCAGCACCGATTCTATTTTTCTCCTGACCCCTGACCACCTTTCTGCTGTACTTTCTTTTCATTTATCTGTAGGTACGCATACATCATTTGTGTTCATAATTTTGGCAGAAGACGACTGGATTTGATCATTTTTAATTTTTTCTCATTTGTTTATGACAACTCATTGCCCAAGTGCTATTAAAAAACAAAACAAAACAAAACAAAACAAAACCCCGCCTCGGCGTCTGCCGGCGTCTTGGGGGCCCCCCGCGGGCTGACGCCTGGCGCGGTGCTCCGTTGTCTCCCCCCAGGTCTGCAGCTGTGCTCCCTGGCTTTGGCAGTGCGGCTGCTGCAGAGAATAGAGGCCAGACTGAGTTTCCATCTTTCTAGTTGATTGTCTGTCAGAATTCTTGTTTCATTGTCTAGTTTTGGGAATTGCTGGGAAATAGGGCATTCCTGTATTATGCATTCCACACCAAAATTTCCTTGATCAGAATGTGCATTCTTAGGGCAGCCGAACAGCTCGGCGGAATACAGCACCTGCAAGCAGGCGCAGGGGTGGGGTTTGATCCCTGGGATCACCCCCTGGGGCGTTCTGACAGGGCGATTGAGGCCGGGTGTGGTGGCCCGCCCGAAATTCCAGCTCTTGGATTTAAACAGGCAGAACACTATGGGTCCGATCCAGCAGTGAGATCCTAAACACCCTGTAAACCCTTCCCCCCCACCAAAAAAAAGGTGCATTCTTTTAACCTATAAACTATTTTCTTTTCCTTGATTTCAGAGACTTTTCTTAAATGTTTGGATGATGACGTCGATCCCATGTGGTGACACATTTTGGTTCTTTTCCTCTGTATCCCCTTGCTATTACCCCTCTGTTTTCTCTCTTTTTAAAGTCTATTCTCGTTATTCATTCACCTTTTCCTCACTGAGACTCAGTTTCCCCAGGATAACATCATGATAAGCCTACCTCATTGGGAGGGTCCTGGGATTAAAATATTGAATATGATATGCAACTTACAAAATAATGCTCAGTCCAGAGGAAAGCACTTAAAGGTGACTGTGATTTTTATTATTATGGGTCATTACTATCATCCCTTTTGAGAAAGTGGTTAATTGCAACAACTTTGGGTCCACACTTGCACACATCAGCTGAGGGGCCTTGGGCCACGGGCTCAACCTGTTTTGTTTTCCTCCTTGGTAGAAGGGACATGATAATTGTTTCTACTTGAGGACCATCATGAAGATGAACAGGAAGTACAACTAAACTGCTTAGCGAAGAGCGAGCTCGCGGTAAGTGCTGTGTATGTTGTTAAATAAACATCAACTCAAGTGGTTTTGGTGGGTGAGCAATTGTTTCAATAGTGTTTATTCCATTTCTTGCTGTTTCGAATGCATTATTAGATCTGTAATGGTGCTGTTTTGATATTAGTCTGCTTTTACACCTCTACAGCCTCTTTGTAAATTTCAACATGTTTTCGCTGAGCTCTTGTGTTATAGTACGTTACACCCTGGATGGTGCTCTTCAAAGCAACTGTGGAACATTTCTTTTCACTTCCTGAGTTATGTTTTCACCTAGGTGGGGCTCTTCCTTTTTGCATGTTACGTTCCTTAGTTTTCCTCATTACTGGTGTGTGTGTGTGTGTGTGTGTGTGTGTGCGCGCGCGCGCACCCACATGTGTGTGTTGGGATGATTGGATCTTTTCATTTTGCCTCTTGCTCAGGCAGCAGTGGTCAGGGTTTGTACCTGCTCTGCTCAACACTAAGAGGACTTCATTCTGCCGTGAGACCTGCTCCTTTCCTCCCTTCCAGCGGCTCTGCTGTGTGGGCGCCCCGCAGCCTGAGACAAAGGATGGAGGGTGTGCAGCCTTGTGGAAGAGCCTTGGCTAGCGCTTCCCTCCGTGGGCTGAGCTTGTCACCAGCCCAAGGCCCCACTCCATTTCTCCAGAGAGGCTCCCATCTCTACTCAGGATGCTGTGGCCAGCAAATGGCAGGAACAGCTAAACTCCTTCAGCCCTGGTTTGCTCTACTCCAGGCTGGGACAGGGGTGTTGGGGCCAGTTCTTATACTTTGCAGACTGGTCTGGGTTTCTTGGAGTTGAGGTGGCTTGGACACCATGAGCCAGGTGGCTTCCCGTTTGGGGGCAGGAAAAGTGTTAGCTTGGATCCCACTCTTCCCTCGGTTGCTGTTAGAGAAATCTTTTTGAGGGAGTGGGACCTTTGATTTATGCTTCTACTAGTATTCTGTTTAAGTGGTAAATTAGTTTTATTTTATTTTCCCCCAGTTCTATTGGGGTATGATTAATAGCTACAAACTTTATGCAGGCAGCCCCTGCAGGTGAGGGCTGCACATCTGTGAATTCAACCAATCTTGGGTTGAAAATGTTAGTGAAGAAAACCATGATATATACTAACATTTTCTTATGGTCATCCCCTGCACAGTGCAGCATAACAATCAAATGTGTATCATGTAGGCAGCATCTGGTGTCACAATAATCCAGGGGCCAACTGTGTGAGTACACGCATAGGGTCTCGGAAAGAACCATGCCATTTCAGGCAAGGAGCCTGAGCGGCCACAGATTTGGGTACTGACAGGGGTCTGGGAGCGAGTGTCTTATGGATATAAAGGCATGGCTGTATTTTATGTTGTTCAACTTGATGAACTGATAATAGTACGTGTTGAGTTTTCAACAGTTTTTGCTTATGCTGTTAGGAGAGGGGCACGGAAGTTTCTGGAACGTATTTACTCTCAGCATAGTTCACTGGAAACTCCTGTCTTTTGATTAATTTTTTCCCTTTTTTGCTGTTGCCTCCCCACCAATCTTTAAAACACCACTACATTATCAAATCTGTGGAGCAAGCCAGGAAAATGCCTCTGAAACTTGAATAAGGGCTGTAAAATATAGCTAATATATGCCCTTCCCCGACTGAATCAAGCAAAACAGTCGCCCTGAAACTGGGTGGGTTCCAAGGCGCTTCTGAGTTTGCAGAGAGATATAAATTCTCTTGACTTGTCTTACAGGCTGGAGGACAGCAAGGGTCAGGTTGGCTAATTTTAATTATATTCGCTTAGCATGTCTTGAAGTCCATAAATCGAAATGCCAATAAATTAATATATCATTCTGCGAGCCTTGCAGCCACGGCATTAAATCAGCTATGCAGGGAGCGCCATGTAGGACAGGGTAGACTCCCAGGAGCCCGAGCATTTCATTTCACCATCTGAATGTGTCATTAACGGGGCCCCTGGGGCCCTGTGTCCACACATGTGAGCGTCAGCGGTGGCCACTCGCTGAGCATGAGCGTGCCTGCTGCACAGCTGCCCACCCCAGGGGCCTGCGACGGGCACTGAGTCATGGATGGCCGCCATCCTGGCCTGGTCTCTCTTGGGCGGGACACTAGCGTTAGGCGTTGCTGCTCTTTGCCCTGTGACAGTAGCAAGAATTTAAAGCCCCTTTGTTTACACTCAAGCTAGGGAAAGCTTGGCTTTGAGCTGTGCCGAGGTCAGGGGGAGGTGGGGGCAAATCTTATCTGCTTGGCGGCCTAGACAGCACCCAGGTCGTGACAGGCATCTGAATTTCTTTTCTTTCTTTTTTTTTTTTTTTTTGTATT
>NDGM010968066.1:0-13597 GCA_002564305.1 Octomys mimax
AGAGAAGAGAAGAGAAGAGAAGAGAAGAGAAGAGAAGAGAAGAGAAGAGAAGAGAAGAGAGATTATAACCAACTAGTAAAAGAGGATAGTGATAGGGATGGGAAGTTGTGGCAAAAGGTGTCATATATGCATTCTTATTATTCAAATTATAAAAGCAGTCTTTCTGCATATAGAATAGAGGAAGTGTAAAAATCTTGACAATTCATTCATTAAATAAAACCTGTCCATTAAGAGATCTAATTCTGTGGAAGAAATAGAATATTAAACCCCAGTGAAAACAACCCAAAAGAGAAGGCATTTTTTAAGAGCACAGCCACATACCCACACAAACGCTTGCACTCACATGTCCTGAAATTACAGCTTCCCACACTCTCCCATCACCCTGGGCTTCAACTACGCCTTGGGAAACATTCCAGTGAGTGGTGTCCAGATATCGATCAAGGTAGAATTCTCATTGGCTCTGCTGATTGACTTCCCTAATCATGAACGTTCAATAAAGCCCTGCAGCGAGGCTGCTGCTGGCCACTAAGAAGGGCAGAGACAAGCATGGTAATGAACTAGGAAACGAGGAAATGGAACTGGCACAGAACGGAAGCAGCGCCCTCCGCTATAGTCGGACGTTGGTGTCTGCGACCTTGGTGCCTGCTAACCTTGTTTGGGAAAAACAGTTCCTTAGATATCAAGAACGAACCAATTAGAGATGGAGAAGCATGAACATGAAGAAACTTGAAGAAGGAGTGTGACCGTGAGCTATCGGATTGTGTCGCGTTTATGACTAATTTTATTTCCTAGAGTTTATTTCACTTTTTTCTCCCTGACAGGTGTTCAGGAGCTCACAGTGACTGTTGAGAAGTCAGTATGGGAACTGGGGTGTGGAACTGTGGGGGCCACTGTCAAATCAATGGAATAATTAAAGTGAAGTTAAAAGTCCTGCTGTTTCTAAATATGTACTTGGAGAAGGATTAAGCGTAGTGGGCATGTTTCAAGTTGTGTAATATTTTCCTGGCTTAAAATTATCCCACTTAAGAAAGTTACAATTGATTTTTTTCTTTTGAAAAAGAATCGTGATCTTTGTAAACAATTTGATAGAAAATTTCCTTTCAAAAAGATAAGTTCAAAATAAGGATAGATAGGTATGCAGGCAATTCCTATTGAATTCCTAGCAGTACAGGATACCACCTATTTATCATTTGAAGAGAAATAAATTAACCTGGAATATCACCAATATTGAGGCAAAAGATGAATAAGGTCAATATTACCTTATTCTACAGATGCCCACTTCACAATTTGTCTTGTATATATATTTTTTTTATTTGCTCATGGATTAAGAAACACTGATTTTGTTTTTTTCTCTCAATTATGATTATGTTCTGAAATAGAATGGCCTTTGGCTTCTTTCAGTCACTGCTTCCAGAACTGGAAATTAGGGGACCCATTCCTGACCTATTTCAAAAAGAAAATCTTGAGAGTGAAATAAAAAAAAAAAGTCTCTTCTAAACCCCCAATACGATGTTCACATTCATTGAAAGTTGAGAGCCACAGATTGGGACATGAATTGCATCCTTTTCAAGGGAGTGTCCTGCTGTATGCCTCACAAGGGCCAAGCCTTGATAATTCCCTAGAGGCTGCTTTTTCTCCTACTGTCACAGAGAGCTGGATGAGTCCCTCAAGCAAGCTCTTTGTGACTCTGATGTGATCCACAGACTGTAACGTTTAGCAGCTCTCTTGAATCCTAACACCCTTGCTTCATGTTCACTAATATGGCTTAGAGGAACCAAATTACGCTACGTAAATGTGCAGCTCTTTAAAAACCTAAACTGTATTGTTTAAGGGCATTTTGTTTGCAGGATTTGTTTACAAGTAGCGACTCAAAAAATTTGGTTTATACAAAAGTCTAAATCAATTGTACCATTATTATGGGAATTATGGTGACTACAACTTAAGCTACTACAAATGCGTATCTATTATTGAATTGCATTCAGACCAATAAAATGAAAAGTGAACTCAATCAGACTTTTTCAATGTCTTGATTACCTACAGTAAAAGGAATGAGTTGTTTATTTCCAATTGCCATAACGACTAGCAGAAAACTGCAATTAGCAGTCAACAAGGCTCTTGGCAAACAACTCATATAAATTACAATAGTGAATTTTCCATGTTTGCTGAGTAAAAAGCAGTAACAATGTACCGATTGGTTAAAAGTTATGATCATCTCTGTATAACAAAAACACTTAAATGAGACAAATTAAATGCAAAAGTGACTTAAGAAAAATACAACTTGCTTGCCTTAAGTCTTGTAGAAAAAGCTTCCAATGGCAATATCTAATGAGGTTTTGTTTTTAAAAGACAGGTACACTTCTGTTTATTATTTTAATTACACAGTGGTAGATAGACAAACTAGGGCTTTTTAAACCTTGCCCCTCAAAAACGTCTTGTTGATCAAGCCATGGTGTATATCAGAGATTGGTAAAATATTTTTGGAGAAGTTTCAATTAACTGAATTTTTTAATAAGCAAGTTCTAATGAAAATGTAATTAATACTGATTTAAAATCATAAGATGACCTAAATTTGATTCATGCCCTGATTTGGAACTAAGGTATTCATTAATTTGTTCATTTTTATATGAGTTTTACAAATTTTTCAAGACTTATATGTGTACCAAGTGGTACATGTCTGCTGAAGAATTTGAAAGTAAATTGCTGAGTTAGGCAAAAGCAGGAGACTAAATATTCAGGAAATGTACTTTCGAATGTATTTTGTCCATTCGAATAAATCACTTACTAAATTTCTATTATTTTTGACAATTTAGTGTAATTTAGAAATCAATTGAATGTGGCAAAGAGATTAACAATGTTACTTGTCAATACCTACAGTGTGGATGCTCCTGCAGAAGTCTACATTCTTATTTGCTTAATTTTGTGAAATTGAGAGGTGTGGATCTCACACCTAATTAACATTACAGCATAAATATGAGACATTACATCTCTGAAATTATTGTCCAGCATTGTATAATGAATAGAAATAATAAGAAACAAGATAAAATTGTACCTATTGATGTAATTAAATGTTAAAATATATTAAAGTAGTCCATCAATTATACTGGTACTCCCATATACAAAACTTGAAGCATTTCATGAAATTACCAACCCAAGTATTTCAGTGCATATTAGATTAGGAAAGTGTGCTTAGAATTTTTGGTGAAAAGGTCAAAAGTGGTAATAGTCAAATTATAGAGAAAAATGTTTTATAAATATTGCTTTATGGAGAATATGAAGAATGAGATGGATTTAGCACTATATATAACAAAACTCAAATGCTACATTAAGTTAGGATTGCTATCACTCTTTAACCAAATGGCACACTGTGGTAGATATATCAGGTGCACCATTAACATAACAGGATGGAAGATAAAATTATGGAGGAGATGTTAAAGGCACTGGCTTCAAATAAATTCACCTTAATATTAAACTGCATCCCAGATAATTTCAGTGAGCAATACATTAGTCAGCATTCTGTTACTACAACAAAATACATGAGATAATAGGCTTGAAGTGATGAAAAGGTTTATTATTATTGCTCAGGCCTGGAGAAGCCACAGTCCTTTGGTCCCATTACTTTTGGGATTGTGTTCAGGCATGCCATCATGGCAGAACTATGTAGCCCAGGACAATTCACCTCATAGCCAAAAGGCAAAAAGAAAACCTAAGAAGGTGCTGAGGTCTCAGCGTTCCTCTCAGTGGCATGCCCCAGTAACAGCGCTTCCTGACCCTTCACCTCACGTATTACGATGCTCCCTCCTCCTAACTGCTGTGTTGGGGACTGAATCTTTCATGCATGAGTCTAAGGGACATTTGAATCCATGTCCCCTAGACACATGGCAGACACATTGCAATGAAGTAGCCTTTGATTTAGGAAAAAAAAAAAATCCAAAAACTTGATATCACAGGCAAACTAAACCCACAGGAAGTTTCTCACTTTTATTTTTCTTTAATTCTAAGATTTTTTTCCTAGAATTTGTACATCTTGGGGAAATAAATTGTCCTGGGGAAGAATAAAAGGATTTATCTCAACTTTTTGGTCTACCCTACGTTTTCAAGGTACAGGCCCGTTTTTCTCCTGCTGAAGTCACTCTTCCTTAGAACTTTGTGCTGGTCTTGTCTGTGTGAGTCCCAGTTCCTATTTAGGAGATATTGAAGGAAACAGAGCTGACCTTAAAGGAAACACTTAGGACATCCACACTGTGATTGGTCCTAAATATGTGGTTCATTCTACTAGCTACATTTCTAACTTTTCACACTCAGTGAATTCTTTTGTATTTTCTAGCTCTACACTTTTCTAGCCATGATTCCTTTGCCTATGTTTTGTCTGTGTGATGCACCTACTTCCTTAGTGTGTTTGATGACCTCCTCTTCCTCCTCTTCCTCCTCCTCCTCCTCCTCCTTCTCCTCCTCCTCCTTCTCCTTCTCCCTCTCATTCTTCTTCTTTGTATTTTAGAGAAAGGTCTACAGGGTGTTCAAGGTCTCACTATAAGATCAGACTCATAGTGATCCCCCCGTTTACAGTCTCCCAAGAGCTGGGATTACAGGTGCGCACCTCTACTCCCAGTCTCAATTGCCATGTCTCGGGGGCGGGGCTAGCATGACAGGCCCGGGGATTGAACACCTGGCCCCTGAGCCTACTTGCAGGCACTTTAATCTGTGGAGCTACTTGGCCGGCCCATCCTCATTATTTTTAGTGATGGAAACAATATTATTTGGAACCCTAGCTTGACCTTTCCCACTTTCACCTACATTTATTATTCATAACCCTAAATGAGATAAAGAACCAATCACCCAATAAGAGAAAACTTATAAAGCAGTTTCTTTGATGGCTGGATTTCTACTGTGAATTTAGCCCGCAGCCACCATAACTGTGGTTCACTTAGTTATTTTGACCCTCAATTTACAATAAAAATTTCTCTGTGTGGTTACTGCTTGCTGTACTTGATATTCTCTAGTATTCAGATAAGTGAAAAATGAAAGTGCTGAAAGGCATAGAAGAACATCTCCACTGACCTAGAGAAAGCAAAACATGGGTTCCTTACAGAAGGCTTGACACAAGCACATATTATCCACCTTTCTGTTAATTAAAGAATATCACCGTTGCTATAGACTGCATGACTGAATTAGGAAACAGACTAAACTAGAACTTGTGAACAGACACAAAATTATGTAATTTTAATTTTGATCATACACAGAAGCAGCTATGAGAAATATAAGAAAGCATAAAGAAAAGTTTTATTAACAACACTTTAATCAGCTCCAGCTTAAAAAGAAATAACCCAAGATGTTTGACAATGAAAATAGTGTAGCAGTGGTGGGAGAATATGATTTTTAATAGAATCAGCAAGCTTCTGATCATTTTACATTTTATAATTGATGGATTTCATGCCTAACAATACACTTGCAGAATAAACAAAATATTTGTTCCCTGAAGGAAGAGGAGTATTACCCATGAGTGCTTGGCCCATATCTGATATGAAAAGAAGCAAACAGTCAAAACACCAGCAAAACACCTGAACTGACAGTGTTCTTCAGTGTATAATCCCTTCAGTGTTTAAAATCTGCCTTGTAATCCTGTCAAATACTATCAACCTAAACCAAGGGAAACAAAGCATAAATCTTCTCATTCTGAGACCTTGGGAAGTAAGTACTTCTTAAATAGTAATGCAGTTTTCTAAATACCATTGATGTATGTGGCTCCAAAGACGTAACTAGGTTGAGCAATACAGCAGCATCTGTAGAAGCGAAATGAAACCATCAGTTCCTGTCAACAATGCTTGCAACGCCTCTCTCAGCCAGGTGTGCCAATTAATAAGCATTCTGTACCAGGGCGCCCACATCCGAGTCTGAAGCAGTAAAAACAATAATGTCAAAGCAGCTTAGTATGATGAAAGCCATCACGGAGAAAAAGCATATGCTCTCTCACAGTAAGGGGAGGCTCCAGGATGACAAGCGATGGCAGAGAAAGGGCAGAGAAAATCCCCAGGGAAGGAGATTAACAAAATCTAGCACTTCAATGCATAAGAAACAAATTGAGGCCACAGGGGAGTAAGGGGAGAGATGCTACAATTGATCTTTAACTGCTACTATCTCTTGGATTAAGTAGACTAACAAATCCAAGGACTAGTTCATTAGCATATATATATATGTATATATATACATATCACATAAAATTATTTTCACAATGAAACAAATAAAGGTTTTCTATATTTACAATTATTACCAAAAATAAAGAAGAATGTTATTTTAACATAAAATGAGTAAGTACTTAATAGAATTTTTATTTAAATTAAAAGCTCTAATGAACTTATAAATACATGAATCAAAACTACATTGGTTTAACCTCCATTAAATCTGCTTTCTGTATGAAAAATTGACAGGGAGTTGATTAATTTGCAGTTAATTTTTCCAGTATTTTAACAGAAAGGGAAAAAACTAAAATGGTAAAATTTCACTAATTGACAGGTTTATTAACTATAAGTACTTCAAAGTGTAGTGACAATCGTGGTTAATAAAACTAATAATTAGAAAATTAAATGTGCATCAGCTGTCTCTGAAGCAGTTTATTTTTACCAATATGTGTGTATAGAATATCTTATTACTTTACTTACATTTTTGGTAAGATTTCTGGAGGTACAGAATGCATGTAATAATATTATAACCTTTTTTGTAAGTGACCACATCAAACAACTAAGGTCCAGAGTAGGACACAATGGAAGCCATAACCCAGAAGCCTGTATCGTGAGTGTCTAGTCCTAAGTCATTATATAACCCTTGATGTGTCATTTCTCTTGCCTCTGTGACCTGGGTTATTTATTAATGTCTTCACCAAGGTGCCTTGTTGTATTTATGTCTGAGATTCTTTTGCTCAGCATGGGTTTGTGAGACTGACTTATATTTTTGTACGGCACAAAACTCTTTTCTGTCTTCTTGCTGTGTAATTAGCAGTCCTCGTATGGAAACACTAGTTGATTTATCCTTCATTTTGCTGTTCATTAGGGGATTGATTCCGAGTTTTGATACTGTGCTTTATAGATTGTTCGTGTGTTTAGTTATAGTACATACTGCCAACAGGCCTATAGAGTACAGCCGTTGATGCACACCCCTACCAGAGGCTATCAGTGTACTGTCACTTCATTTCGGTGCCTACCGTGGTACAACAAACATGTCTAATATTTTACTTACCTGGTCGTGTGGTTCAGAAGCCTTTCACGCGGCTTATGGTAAGATTTTGGAAAGGCTTGGAGATACTAACTACTGAAGTGCTAACGTATTGTGAACTGAGCCTCATGAATTATCCGGGTTGGAGTGCAGAAGACCAGTTTTCAGAGAACAGTGGTCAGCAGAGGTCAGACTCTCAGATTTCAGATAGAAATGAAAACTGTATTGGAAACCAGAACAGAGGCCATGTGAACAGAGGCAACGAATATATCTTTTTTTTAATCCATCTCCAAAGATTTCTGTGAAGCTCAATTTAAAGGTGAAAGACTAATTGATCTGGCAAAAAGCTACTGCAATACAGTCCATCGTTTGAGCTATGACAGCTGCTCTGCTTGCTGTTTTTAGCCAGATCTCCAATAAGAATCAGGAAGAAAAAGGAAAGCTAAATAATTTGAAACATTTCCAGATTGGCTAGAAAAAAAAATGTAGAGTGGATGCTCAGGTGATAGTGGTTGATGGAGTGATTAATATCTTCAAAAATCCTTTCATTTTTCTCTACCATGAGAAGAAGAGAAGGTGCCTAGTGGTCATCTCAGGAAATGGCGAGAACCCCACTCATTGTATGCTTCAATGTAGCAAAAGGCAAATTTCTGTGCGAGGAAAGCCAACAGTTTAGTGGAGACCTTCAAATGTGGAAAGTACCAATAATGTGGAACATGCAGTGAGTAGAATTGTATCAAGAGAGGTCAGGTGGGCTTCATCCTGAAAGGACATGGGGGCTGAGCTGCCCAAACTCTTTGGAGCTTACAATTTACATAATCTGCTCTGAGTTCTGGGCATAAAACTATATAATTTAATGTTTGTGGGTGGGTTTTGGTTTCATTTTGGCCCAGTTCCTTTCTATTCTCTTATTTCTCCGTTTTGGTTTTAAAACATTTGCCAAGTACCATTTTATATATGTATGTATGTATGTATGTATGCATGCATGCATGTATGTTTGTATGCATTATGCCAATTCATTTTACAAGTATTTAACTTCTTTTTGATTTTTACAGAGACTCACAGCTAATAACTTAAGTTAGGTAAGGGAAAAGTCTTTGAGGAGACCTTACTTGAACTTTTCGGCAGTGCTGGTACTGTTAAGATATCAGCAACAGAGAGCGCAGTTATGGCCTCCAAGGGAATTTCACACTGTGTGCATTTGCTAGCATGTTTATTTGTCATTGTGCTTTAGTATTTGTATCCTACGTGTGCCTTAGCATTAGATAGTGATGCCTTTCTGTTTGTGGGGTTCAATAATTCATTTTCTCAATAATGAATTCTCAAAATACATGTGCAGCACAGGCTCAGAACTGGAATTTTTGGCTACCATTGTACACTTGATCTTAGCCAGAGGCCAAGAGGCCATGATTGTATATAATGTTGACATACTGTGTGCAATACCATATATACACTATGCCTTTTTGCTTTTTGAGCTCACAGATTTACACTAGACTTAAATATCCTTGAGAGAGATATCACACCTAATTTAGATATTTTTTGTTATTTTTAGCCATGCAGAGATTGGCCATAAATATTCCAGTATGTTTGAAGAAACATAAATAATTAACAAGATACATCAAATTTATTGCCTGTAAAACAATCGTGAGCATTATTTTTTAAACAAGAAACACTTTCTCCTAAAATATTCAAGGATTAAAAACCATGCATAATTTCTGCTGAAATTTTTTCTATATATACTTGAAGTACATATTTTATGAGTATGATACTGTGTCAAATTATTGAAAATCCTTCTGCAAATGGTTAAATAATAGAGAATCGATTGAGGAGTAGTGGAACTTGTTATCTTTTAATTGGGACACAGATATACTGTACGAAGTTTCACGTTCTCAAGTATGAATAACAGTTCAGTGTATAAGTGCTCAGTAAAAGTTATAAAAGCTATAAAAATAACATGCAAAATAGAATTTATAAAATAGAGAAGCAAAAACCAGTAATATTTACAGTACCAGAAATATGATGAAGCAAGAAACTTAAATATTAAGTTAATTATATCAACCAATTTAGTATTAGCTCAATTTAATACAGAAATCTCAGGGTAAGCCTGGGTACATTTTTAAACTTTTGCTTAAGTATGTGTTACTTGTATACATCCTGAGAGTCAGTAAGTTGTTTCAATACCTACACATTGTGTACTCTCGTTTTCTACCCATATCGTTCTTATCTTATACAATCACCGTTATAGTGCTATTTTCTCTTTGCTCCATAAAGGCAAGAGAATTTGGGGTGCTTGTTCATTTTTCTCTGGGATATGTCTCTTGACATAATACCCTCCCTTCTTTTTTGTATTTTAGGAAAGGGTCAATAGGCTGTTTAGAGCATCACTATGAGATCTGACTCATAGTGATTCTCTTGTTTACAGCCTCCAGAGAGCTGGGATTACAGGCGTGTGCCACCACACCCAGGCTCAGTTGCCCTTTCAGCGCATCCCAGGGGCGGGGCTGGCATGGCAGGCCTGGGGATTGAACCCCTAGCCCCTGAGAATGCTTGCAGGTGCTTTAATCCACTGAGCTATTTGGCCCGCTATCCTCCCTTGATTTTACTCCTAGCTATAGGGTTTCATTCTTCTTTGCATTGGTATAATATTTAGTTATGGGTATGAACAACATTTTCTAATTTATTCATCCATTAAAAGGCACCTAGGTTGATTCAATATCTTAAGTGTTGTGAATAGGGACATCATGAACATAGGCAATTAGCTAATTCTTTGGTATATCGATTTCATTTTCTTTTGTTTGGATATATACCCAGAAGGGTCATAACTCCTCTTGCAATAGAGTTTTAGATTGTTGAGGAACCTCCTTAATATTTTCCATCAGAACTACACTAATTACATTCTCCTCAGTGGTGCAGGAGGGTTACATTTTCTCTACATTCAGTTAATTTTTGTTCTTTTTAGGGTACTTGTTTTAAATACAGTAAAATGATATCCCATCAACATTTGATTTGCAATTTCCTGATGGCTAATGAGATTGAGCACTTTTTCTCATACATGTGTTGGACATTCACAAGTTTAAGAAGTGTCTGTTTAGATAATTTCTTCATTTTTAATTGGATTAACCTTTTGTTGAGAGTTTGTTGGCAAATATTTTCTTCCCTTCTGTAGTCTATTGCTTCAACACTGTAGAGTTTTCTGTGCCATGCAGAAGCTTTTTAACTTGATATTATCTCATTTGTCTACTTTGGTTTTTGTTGAGTGTGCTTGTGGGTACTATTCAAAATAATCACTGCCTATCCCAATGTCTTGAAATGTTTCCCCTGAATTTTCTTCCACTAGTTTCATAGTTTCAGGTCATAAATTTACATCTTTAGTGTATTTTGAACTCTTCATTCTGTTATGCATTGTAAATATATTCTTCATATGTATATACAGTTGTTATGGTTTATATCTAGATCTACCCCCCTAAGTTTTCATGTTCTCATTTGTAGGGCTTTGAGATTGACTGGATCTCAGGTGTGATATCAGATTATGGGAGAGATAACGGAATCCCTCCACTGCTTAGATTAGCATAACTGTGTGTGGCTGAAAGGATTTACTGAAGACAGAAGACACCCATCGCCACCATCACGTCTGACTGGCACCAGCCAATAGGCTTTTAACCTGGATGAAATGAAAGGGAAATGAGGGCTCCTAACTGGCTGTTTCCTGCCTATCACACCATGAATTATTTACAGCTGTTATGATATTGAGATACAATCCTTTTATAGGTAATTAGCTCCATGATTTTCCCATGAAGACTTGCTTCATGGGAATTTTATCATATTCTTTTCTCTATATTGAAATGACCATGTGATTTTATCATGCATCCTGGTGATGCATTAATTTTATTGATTGATTATATTTAACTATCCTTGCATCCTTGAGATAAATTAAATTTGATTATGTTGAGTTATTATTTTAATGTATGTAGTTGGATTCTTTTAACTAGTACTGTCCTGAGACTTTGCCTTTTTTCATCATGAGAATTGGACTTACTTCCTTTCATTCTTTTGGTGGTGTTGTCTTGTTTTGGTATCAGCGTACTAACAGCCTTGTGGAATGAACTTGGAAGGTTCTCTCCATTTCCATTTGAATTGTCATTAATTATTCTTGAGAGAATACGAGAACTCAATAATGATGCCATTTGGTACTACCTTTTTTGTACTGTCTTTTTTCTCTTAGTCTAGCAATTAACACTAATGGATTGTCCATTTTGTTTATCTTTCCCAGCATTTTCTGGTTTCATGTTACAACTTTCCTAACAGTTGCTGGTCTGTGCCTTCTGCTTCTCATATGACTTGGTTGTTTTCTCCCCTGTATCGTTCAGGGAAAGGACTAATTTAGCTAGATTAATTTGGTGTTTTTACATGATACTGTAAACCAATTAGGCACTTGTAATATTATTTCCCCATGAAAATATATAATGAACTTGTTTTCACAACTAACTTTGAAATATGCTATTTCATGAAGTGGGTACTGTACGTAATTCTTAACTTAGAATTTTATCCCATATGTTACAATTTCACAAATATTACCTGATTTCTTAAATTTTGATGCAATTAAGTTTATTACTTTATCTGTGTCTGATTTACTTTCTTAGTTCATATCCAAATCTCCTTTTTACTTTTAATCATATATCATTTATCTTTATCATTTAATCAAAATTTTTGGGTTTCCTTCACTTGCACAACTAGTAATTCAGTCTTTTTTTTTTTTTCACAATGCAATAGACACTGTATTGGAAATTAAAATTCTTTGGCGAACTTCATAAAGGCAGTTTATGAAGTTTATGAACTTCATAAATGCCTGTCTGGATTCATACAGTCATTATACTCCAAAATAAATACTTATACACTGTGCACTAGTTTTCTAGAGAAGATGGATTCTTCCTTGTGTTGTTTTAATTTACATTTCAATAATGATGAGAAATGTTCACATATTTATTGGCCATTTGTACTTCCTATGTCTGGGCTGTGTCTGTTCATTTTAGATTTTTGTTTGTTTGTATTTAATTCATTTGGTTGTTGCAGGATCTCATTACCCAGTTCAGACTTGTGGTGATCCTCCTGCTTGCAGCCTCCCCAGAGCTGGGATTACATGCGTACGCAACTACATCTGGACATTGGCCTGCTCAGCCTGGCCTGAGGGCAGGGCTGGCACTTCATGTGGTGCCAGACACCAAATCGCAGTCCTTGAGCTTGCCTAAACTTGCCTACATGGGCACTTTAGTCCACTAAGCTATCTAGTCACTCTCATTTTTCTTTTTGATTGGCTCATTTTTATCTGTGGGGATCTAATATGCTTTCTTTGTATATTAAAGATATTGTCCTCTGTATGATATATAGATTACAAAAATTATCCCCATTCTGTAGGTTGTCTCTTCATTTTCATGCCTTTTCCTTAACTGGGCAGCTTTCTCATTTGATATATCATTGTCAATCTGTCATGTTACTTTTTAGACAACTGTAGTTCTATTAGAAATTTCTTTACTATGCCTGTATTTCAAGACTCTTATCTATTTTAATTCTCAGTATGTGAAATGTTTCTGTTTTAATATTTAAAAAGTTGATGCATTTCGTCTTTATTTTAAAAGACAATGAGAGATGGGTCTAAACTCAATTATCTGCATGCATAAAGCCAATTTCTCCAGCATCATTTGCTAAAGAAGCCATGTTTCTTCCAGTTTATGTTTTTTGCCTCTTTGTCAAACCTCAAGTAGCTGAATGTATCTGGGATTGTTTCTCTGTTCTTGATTCTGTTTCATTGGCTCAAATCTGTTCTGAGACCATGCTGTTTCTAGCACTGTAGCTTTGAAATATAAATTGAAATTCAGAACAGCAAGGTTGGGGCCGGGGAAATGGTGCAGTGGAATATGCACTTCCCTGGCAAGCGCAAGGACCTGAGTTCAAATCCCAAGTTCCACACACACAAAAAAAAAGAACAGTAAGTTCTCCTGCTTTGCTCCTGTTGCCTAGCACTGCTTTTGCTATCCTAGTATCACAGGAATTTTATGAATATTTTTCCTAGTTCTGTGAAAAATGCTGTTGACATTATGATTTGGATTGCATGAAAAATTATATCAGTTTTGGAAATATCGCCTTTCTGACAATAATATTTCTGCCCAGCTGAATACAATATTTTTCACCAAAAGACTCCTAGAATTAACAACCAAATTCAGCAATGTAGCAGGAAACAAAAATAGCACTCAAAAATAAAGAGCATTTATGTACACAAATAATGAACATACTGAAAAAGAAATGAGGAAAAAGTACCATTCACAATGGCATCAATAAAGCTTTAAATATTTAGGAATTAATGTAACCAAGCAAATGAAAGATCTCTACAATAAAAGAC
>NDGM010968076.1:0-13235 GCA_002564305.1 Octomys mimax
GTTTACACATAAGTCCAGAAATCTAACCATATACAACCTTGTAGGAAGACAGTCCTGCAACATGCCTTTTCCTGTCTCCTGCCTTCATTCACCAGGTTTTACTTTTCTGATGAAGAGATCATAAAGAGGGTAGAGAGATTGGAAAGGCTTTCCTATGTCTTTCTCAATGCTGTCTAGAATCAGTTTGTTGATCTCTTCCTTTAAGTCATTTGTCTGCCCCTGTTGGGTCCTGATTTCCATCATCTTCTTCCAGATCTGGTGGACCTGTTGCTGCTGAGCATAAGAGGTCTTCCATATCTTATTGTTGTGTTTTTTAGTAAAGCTAACACAGAACAAACAAAGCAAATAACCATCAGTAGTCTTGACATCAACATAAGTTTTGGCCATGGTCTTCCAGTTTTTGCCCATGGAATACATTTTGTCATGGGTGATATCCATGCCATGGAAGTTAGTCAGGCAGTTTATGTCTTGAACATTTCAGTAATTAGCTCAAACTTTCTAAAGGCAACTTCATTATTCTGCAGATCAGCAAGGCTCACTTCAAACATATGACCTTTGAGTCCGTCAGATACAATTTTGCTTCCTTGATTTCTGGTGACGAGTGTTTTTCCAATATTTCTTATGTTGAACATAGCCAGTGCTATCACATCATACCAGTGTTCCTTAGAAAATGGATCAACCACTTTCTTCTTGGCTCCTTTTTTGCTGCCTTTTGTAAGGCACTTGTTCTTGCCTACCACCATGGTGCTGCTCAGAGAGACAAAAGGGCTAAATTTTTTAAAATGTGTAAGTTATAGTAAATATTGAAGTTATAATAAATGTAAATTTATGCTAAAGATCTCTCCAAAGCCATTTGGATGATAATGGCGTGGTACAAATCTTGTTTTTTTGCGAAGTTAAAATGATTGTGAATTTTTAATGATTCCAATCAATTCAGTGCATATCAATGCAGCCACAAAAGTACAACTAGAGTCACCCATTAAGGGAGCTTTCTAGAACTGCTTCAGAAAGTACTAAGAATGAAGGACAAGTGTTCTAGAAGTGAGGGGGAATGCTTTGGAGGGAGTTGACGGCAATGTGTATTTTATAGTAATACAGTTTTGAGGGCCACTTAGATAGTTCAGTGGGTATGTGCCTGCTTAGGAAAGAGCAGGGACAAAGGTTCGATCCCAGGCACCATATACTGTGCTGTCCCCACCTCCAGGCCCACTGAGCCAGCTAACGAGACCCAATGTGATGGTGTATGCCTGTAATCCCAGTGCTGGAGAGGCTGAGACAGGAGGATCACTATGAGTCTAAGCTCTGTAGTGAGACCTTGTGCTAAATACACAAAATTTAAAAAAAGGTAATACAATTTTGAAACAGAAATGTTTCACAGTATTTTGTGATCTCACCTTATATTACCAGCAATTGTTCTTTTTTACTCACTGATTTCCACAAGTGCATGTAACTTCTGATGCCTGCTGGGTTTGACTTAACTATGCATAGTGGGTACAGTAAGTGGAGTTAGCACTGAACCTCACCTTCCCTCATACAGAGTTTTATTGTCACCAACCCAGTCCATCCAACTAGGTCAAGAAAATATTGCTTAAGACTCACATAGTAATTTTAAAACTTTCAACCTTGTAGGGCTGAATTACTAGCTATCCACAGTTACCTGTGGCCTATGGACCATGAACTGGACACACCTTCTTAGGAAGAAATAGTGAATTAGGCAACTTTATCTTTCTACAGTGAAATACCTGATGCAATATTGATAAATAAATAGAAATTGACTTTGGATCAAGATTAAGCTTCTGGAGATTGATGGAACCATCCAAGAGGACTATTGAATACTGAGAAAAATCACAGGAAAGTTGAAATCTAGGCCCAAGGAATTTTCAGGAACAAATAGAACTAGGAAACAACCAGAAGTATATAGGCAGTAACGCCATAGATGCTGTGTGTCTGCATAGCCTGTCTTTCCAATTCTCACTCCTGGATGCTTTTACAGCCAGCTCAGCATGGAAAAAGCCACCTATACCTTCCTATAGCTGATAATAAAATTGATTCCCTACTGTCTGTTTTATATAAGCTTCAAAATTGGAAATAGATGAATTCTTCTGGCAACTGAAGCCAAGGCTCTGTAACTGTATGTTCTGCACTAGAGACAAGAGTGAAACATTTACCTGTGGATGTGTAGGGTGAATGTGTTACAAAGCTGAGTTGTGGGCATCATGGAAGTCCATTTCTTTCAATTAAGTAGTACAGTAAGTCCCTGACTTAGTAACGAGTTCCCATACCTCGAAATGGTACTACAGCACAGTACTACAACTAGCATAATGGGGATTGCATGGATTGAGCTGACAAGGAGAGCTCCTAATTGGAGCAGGGAGGATAGGATGGGAGTGGAGTGGAAGGATCAGCAGCAACAGGAGATTCGGGCAAGAAGGCATCAGTCCACACCTAGTGGTGATGTACCTGGATCAGACACATGAGCTACTTCTGCTAGTTGTTCACATTTACAGATGCCCCTACTGTGAGGTCAGTTAGTATCGGTGAATGCTCTCAACTAGAATGCTCCCAAGTCAGGGACTTACTGTAGTCCATTATGTGGGTACACAAATTTATACCTTGAAATTCTCTTCTTCAACTGAGTCTTCAAAGGATTGACTTTTTAATTTTTTTTTTCTGGGTGTTTTATAGATATAGCATTTACATTTAGATTTAGGTTCCAATTTGAGAAAAAAATTTATATGTTGAATTGTAAATATTGAATCTTATCATTTTCTATATCCATTTTTTAAGAAGCCCTCCATCATTTGTTATATTTCTAGAGTACATTTATTGGAAAATTACCTGGACATGGTGGTGCAGGTTCATAATCCCAGTACTTGGTATGCTGAAGTATTAGTATTGCATGAAATTGGTGTACCTAGTGAGACCTTGTCTCAAAAAAAGTAAAAAGGAAAGAAAAATCTAACAAACTATATGTGTAGCTTCTAAAATTTTTATTCTTTTCTACTAAGCAATACATTTGCATAATTGAAGATGTCACTCTGTCACCATTATTGCAGTTTATAAATTGCTAATTGATTTATTTTTTATTTTTAAAAGAATACAAAATGGTAAAAAACAATAGAAATGATACAAAATTTCATTGAGCCAAATAACAGGAATTCAACAATGGTTGTTGTATTGCATGATGTTATCTTCAAATAAGTTGTGTAGGTTACCAGATATAAACCTACAAAATTGGTTTTAAAAAGTTATAGAAAATTAAAAACAAAAAAGAGGAAGAAATAAGCGAAAAATATTTTTAAGTATTAACTGCTCTTTTCAATATACCAGCAGAAATCAGCAGTACAATTATCTAAACTATCCTGCATGTATACATAAACATATCTTTCATCTTTTATTTTTTCCTCATCCCAGTTTTTCCTTCACATTGAACAGATTATTTCCCTTTCATAATATCTCTTGTACCTTTCAAATTTTATTTAGTTTTTCATGTTCTCACACTAGTGAGACAATATGATGTTTGCACATGCGGGTCTGATTCATTTCACTTACCAATATAGTTTTTAGTTGCACTCATTTACCAATGAAAGCCTCAAATGTATCTTTTCTATAGCAGAATAATTCTCCATTGTGTAAAAATACCACAGAATTTTTACCCATTGCTCAGTTGATGGGCATTTAAGTTGTTTCCAAGAGTTAGCTATGACAAATTGCACCAATATAAACATGAGTGCACATATATTGCTGTGGTATGATGATTTTAGTTCCTTTTGGAAAAATACCCAGGACAAGAATAGCTGAGTTGATGGGACTTCCAATCCTAGCTTTTTTAGGAATCTCCATACTGATTTCCATAATGGTTTTACCAGGTTTCACTCCTGATAACAATACTGGAGAAAGGTTTCTTTTTTTCACACAGGCTCTACAGCATTTGTTACTGGCTGACTTGTTCAGCATAGCTATTCTTTTGGAGGTGAGATGGTATCTCAGCTTTGTTAAAGTTTGCATTTATTGAATGACCAAGGATGTTAAACATTTTTTGATATATTTATTTGCCACTTGTATTTCTTCATTTGTGAATGTACATTCACCTCAGGTGCCCATTTTTGGATTGGGTCTTTGAAATTTGGAGGCATGATTTTTTTCTTTAGCTCTTTACATGTTCTAGATAGAAGTCCTTTGTCTGAGTGAATGTTTCATAAGTTTTTTTTTAAACAGTTTGTGGATTTTCTTTTAACTCTGCTGGTAATTTATTTTGATGTATAAAATTTTTCAATAAAATGAGATCCTCGTTTTGACTTTTTCGAAGTGTTTCCCACGCAGCTTGGGTTTTCTTCATGAACTCTCTGCCTATCCCTATGTGTTCAAGAAATCTACCTATATTTCTATTCCAGTATATTTAGTGTTTTTATTTTAATGTTTATATCTTTAATCCATTTTGACTTTGGTTTAGTGCATGGTGGTGGACACGGGTCTAGTTTCTGTTTTTGGCATGTGGGAACCTAGCTTTTCTATCACTATTTGTTAAAGAATCTGTCTTTCTTCCAGTAAGCATGTTTGGCCCGTTTGTCAAAGATAGTTGGCTCACTGTTTATAGTTGTGTCTAAATCTTTTAATGTGTTCCATGGATCCTCAGGCCTTTTTGTTTGTTTGTTTGTATGTGTGTGTGTGTGTGTGTGTGTGTGTGTGTGTGCCAGAGATTGAACTCAGGATCTTGTGCTTGAAAGACAAGCCCTTATTCTACTGAGCTATCTTCCTGGCCCCTTACCATGCTAATTTTGTCACAGCAGCATTGTAATGTAATTTCAAGTCCAGGGTTATGATGCCTTCAGCCTTGCCTTTGTTGGTCAGGATTACCTTTGTGATTCCAGGTCTCTTCTGCTTCCAGATGAACTTTAGGAATGTTTTCTCCAGATCTGTGAAGAACACTAATGGTATTTTAACTGGAATTGCACTGAATCTTTATAATAATTTTGGGAATATGGTCATTTTTGCAATATTGGTTCCTCCTACCTATGAGTAAGGAATAACTTTCCATTATCTGAAATCTTCAATTTATTTTTCTTAGAATATTTTAATTTTCATTGTATAGATCTTTTACTTCCTTTGTTAGATTAATTTCAAAGTATCTCATTTGTTAGGCATTATTGTGAAGGGTATTATTTTTTTAATTTCTTTTTCAGTGAGTTTTTTGTCTGTGGACAGAAATGCTGTTGATTTTGGGGTACAGTTTTTGTATGCTACTATGCTACTAAATTTGTTTCTTAATTTTAGCAGTCTCTTGATGGAATGTTTTTGGGTCTTCCATGTACAGTATAATGTCATCTGTAAATAATGACAATTTAACTTATTCCTCTCTAATTCTTATTCCTTTTATTTCTGTCTTTTGTCTAATTGTTCTGGATAATGTTTCCAGAACTATATTGAATAAGAGTAATGATAGTGGGCATCCTTGTCTTGTACCTGCTTTTATAGTAAAAACTTCCAGGTTTTGTCCACGTAGAATGATTTTTGCTGTTGGTTTGTCATAGATGGCTTTTGTCAGATTGAGATAAATAACATATATTCTGATTTTCTGTAGGTTTTTTTTTTCATCATGAATGAGTGTTGGAATTTGTCAGAAAAATTTTCTGTGTCTATTGAGGTTACTGTGTAATTTTTTTCCTCTGTTGATACGGGGTACTACATGTATAGAGTTGCATATGTTGAATCATCCCTGCATCCCTAGGATGAATCGCACTTGGTTATCTTCCCGAGGATTTTCTGCATTTACTTTTCTAGCGTTTATTTGAGTATTTTTGCATTTATGTTCATTAGGGAGATTTCCCTATAGTTCTCTTTTTTTGGTTGGGTCTTTCTCTGGTTTTGGCCTCAGAAAATGAGGCACTCAGAAAATGAGTTAGGGTGAATTGCTTTCCTTTCTATCTCACTGAAGAGTTTGAGAAGTATTGGGATTAAATCTTCTCTAAATTTCTGGTAGAATTCAGCTGTTAATCCATCAGATTTTCTTTGTTGGTATTTTTTTCATTACATTTTCAAATTTATTAACTGATATTATATTATTCAGAAATTTTATTTTTTCTTGATTTTGGTAATTCATACACATCTGAGAATCTGTCCATTTTTTCTGTGTTTTCTATCCTATGAGAGTAAAGATCTTTTAAGTAGGCATTGATCATCTTCTGAGTTTCCACAGGATATGTAGTAATTCCACCCTTTTCTTTCTTTATTACTCCAATTTGAGCTTTTTCTTTCCTTTTTTAATGAGGTTGGTAGCAGTTTATCAATTTTATTTAATCTTTCAAAGAGCCAACTCTTTAATTCATTATTTTTGTCTCGATTGCATTAATTTATACTCTGATCTTTATAATTTCTTCCCTTCTTTGGGTTTGACTTCTTCTTTTTTGGCTTGAAGTTTGAGGTGTAGCATTAGAGTATTTATTTATTCTTGTTCTGTTTTCCTACTGTGAGTTCACTGCTATAAAATTTCCCTCTGAGAACTGCTCTCATTGAATCTGACAATTTTTTGTGAGTTATGTTTGAATTGTTGTTGGATTGTAGATATTGTTTAATTTATTCATTAATTTCATTTGTGAATCATTGGTTGTTCAGAAGGGTGTCATTTAATTTCCATGTGTCTACAATGTTTTTGTAGTTTCTTTTGTTGTTAATTTCCAGTTTCATTGTCATATGGTCAGATAATATGCATGGGATAATTTCAGTTCCCTTACATTTACTTAAGCATATTCTATGAATTGGTATGTCGTGTATTTTAGAGAATGTCTCATGTGTAGCTGAAAAGGTTGGAACACTCTCTAAATGTCTAGGAAGTCCACTTGTGCTAAATTTGGTTTAGTTTTGCCATCGCTTTGTTAATTTTTTGTCTATTTGATTTAACTCCTAGAAAATGGGGTGTTGAACTATCCTGTTATGGTTGTGTTATTGGTTGTTTGGTTTTCTGTGTCTTTTAAAATTTGTCTTATATAGTTTGGTGCTCCCATATTTGTGTATATATTTATGATTGTTATCTCTTCATCTTGCAGTTTTCCTCTAACAAATATGTAGTGATGTAGTGATCTTTTTTATTGTACTTGGCCATTCTTGGTTTAAAGTTCACACTGTCTGTGAACAGAATATCTTCCCCTGATTTTTTTCTGAGATCCTGGTTCATGCAGTATTGTTTTCCATCCTTTGACTTTCAACCTATAAAATTCCTTTTCCATTAAATGTGTTTCTGGCATATAGCATGTTGTTCAATTTTGTTTCTTGATCTACTCTTCCAGTCTATGTCTTTTGATTGGTGATTTGGAGGCATTCACACTGATGGTTATAAATGATATTGGCTGATCATTGTCATGTTATATTCCTACTGTAGGTTCTCTACTTTTCCCACACTTAATTACTTGCCCTGTTTGGTGGTTTCTGTCTGTTGTTGTTCTTGGAACTGTGGTCATTTTTATCTCTTTGTAGAATATCTCTTAGTACTCTTTGTAGGGTTAGTTTTGTAGTCATGAATTTCTTTAGTTTTTCTTTGTCATTGAAATACTTTACTTCTCCATTAACTTTGAAAGATAGTTTTGCAGGATACATTAATCTTGGTTTGAAGTTGTTTTCTTTTAAGACATGAAATGCTTCAGTCCAAGTTCTTCTTGACTTAATTGTTTTTGTTAGGAAATTTGCTGTGATTCTAATGCGCTTTCCTTTATATATGATATATTTCTTTTCTCTAAAAACTTTTATTCTTTGAGCTAAATTTCTGGAATCTTGATAATCATATTTCTTGGTGTTAATTTATTTTGATTGATGCTAATTGGAGTTCTTTATGCCTCACTTATTTGCATGTCAGGTTTTTCCCCATACTTGGAAAGTTTTCTGCTGTTATGTCTGCAACTAGTTCCTGTACGTCATTTGTATATTTTGTTCACTCCTTTTTCATTGATACCTATCAGTGTTATGTTGTTCATCTTTGCATAAACTTGTAGCTCTTGAATTATTATTTACTGATTAATTGTTTTTACAAGAGATCTTTCCTTTTTTGATTAGTAGCCGCAATGATGTCTTCAAGGCCTGAATGTCTAGCTTCAGTTTCATTCAAACTGTTTTACCAGCTTTTAATGGAATTTTTAATTTCCTGTATATCTGTTTGCATATGTTTCTTGCATTCCATTTCATTTCCATATTATTTATTGAAAGTTTCCATCATTTTTCTATGCTCCTCTATTTTTTATAAATATTTTCTTCAAATATGCTCAGTAATTCTTTCATTATGATTATCAATTCTTTTTATTTTAACCTGAGAGATTATTTTTTATCTTATTTCCTTTATACCTATCTGGAGTTATTTGGTTTCTTCAGTTGCTGTCATTTCAGAGATTTCAGGTGTGTGACTTCCTATCTCTTATATATTGATGTCTCCTAGACTTGTTCTGGGTGGGTGGGTTGCCTGAGATTGCACTTTCCTTTTTCATTTTGTCATTTTCTATTTTAGAGAAAAACTCTTTATTTTGATTTCTGTGCTGATTTTTGTGAAATTTTGTTTACAGATATTTATATCACTACTACCAAGGCCACTCTACAAAGAATGGGTTCTTCAAGGGTATCTTTTGTGTGTCAGTGATTCTTGGTTTGTGTCTATACTTAAAGCCTGCCTTCCCAATTATCCCAATTAATTAAGAGTGAGATGTTGGTTTCTGGTTGGCATTATCCTCCATCTTTAGGTATAGGGCTTTGATGAGGTTATTACCCCCATGCTTCCTAAGATTTCCACATAAGGGAGAATAGTGGTTAAAACAAATATGATATCCTCACTACAGTAGTATAATTATCAGTAATAATAACATCAAGCAAAATTTATAAATTGACAAACTTTGGTAACTATTAGTGTTGTACTTTATAGCATAGGACTACAGTCTGTATTTGTATAATAGAACAAATTGTAGAATGGGAGTTTGGTTGCAAAGTGTTTCCTTTGTTAGCTTGGATTTACCCTCTGTTCTTCTGGCCAATCCAATTATCAGGTTCTAGATATTTCTCTTCATATAGATTCTTCTTGACCAGAAGAATCCAGGTGATAGATGAGGCACTTGGATTCTTCTGGTCAAGCTAGTTACCCAGGGTCCTGGGCATTTCCATGCTGGTTGATGGTCTCTCTTTTCAGGAAAATGGGCTGTGTACCTGCACTTCTCTGGCCAAGCTGTTCTTTTTATTCTTATTTTATGTGAAGAATTATGTTCTTGTTTCGCATTCAAGAAAAAAATAAGAATATCAGGAAAAAAATCCTTGTATTTAATTTAAATTTCTTTGTTCTTTTATTACTTATTTTATCATGCAAAACAAACATAAAACTAAGGACTGTCTATAATATAAAATATGAATGTGAGTTTCAATGCTTCTAGATATTGTTGTCTTTGCAGACAGGACTGTCTCCTATCCATCTACAGCCATATATAATCAATGAACGCATCCAACTCTCTTTACAATATTATTGTGTGTTTTTCCTTTGTATCAGAGTGCATACCACAAAGGCAGCACCACTTGTGTGTGGGACATTCCCAAGTTACTCAGTGAGGACTTGAAGTCATATGTTATTGCTGAACCTCTGAAGCTCAAAGACATATTGTTTTGGGTCAGTGTCATTGGCAGGAGGCAAAGCAATAGGAGAGGCTGGATGTGATGTGATGCCTGCCATGCAGAAATGTGACAGGGAAATGTGAAATGCTGCAAGGCCATGAATGTGGACCAGGGACCCGAATCAACAGATAAAGTATGCTGTCAGTACCACTGGCAGGCAATTTGACTTCTAGTCATGAATGATCACATTCTTACCATAAAAATAATGAATGGCAGGTGATCACAGACTTCTTAATTAGTTTTGGCATTATTGACTTCTGGTAATCTCTTTGGGAGTGTGGTTTCTTCCACAGGTAAATAAACATAAAAATGCTGTTTGGTATGTTAATTCTTTCAACAGGCTGGGTCCATAGCTCTGATTTGGATCTGTATGAACCAAGCACTGTCTTCCAGGAATACATAGTTTGACTTCTCATTTTCTAGGTCTATAGTACACTTTTTTCTCTATATATAAAATGAAGAACATAAAATTTCTCATGTGAGTTCAATATATTTTTATCCAATGAAGCAAACATTGAATCAGATCTTATTTGCATCAGTGAGACAAAATGTAATGCAGTGTTTGAAAGAATTTATGGAAATATACTAGTAATTATTTTAGTGAATTGAATTTAAGAAGTGTGACTATTTTAGATGTGTTTCTATTTTTGATTGTTTTTCCTCCTTATTTTCTCTTTGTTAATGAGTCATTAACTCATTTAGTCGAAAATTAGTCGAAAACTCATTTAGTTGAAAGTTAGCTAAAAGTTTTAAAAAGTTGGAACATTTTTAAAAGTAAAAAGAAAGGCTTAGAGAAATTAAATAGAAAAAAGAAAGAAGAAAGGATATATGTGGGAACAAAGACTGAAGGAATGGATATGGTGAAGATGTCAGGGTTTTCCAGCAGTGCTGATGTCTACAGCTCATTTGTCTTGACATCTGGGTATGGTGTGACTATTTTGTACCTCTGTACTCAGCCAGATAGCTCTAGCTGGGGTCTGAATTCAGTCCATTTTGATCTTATATTCACTTTGGGACTTTTAACACTTACATTAGTTGTAGATTGTCAACATTTTGAAGCCAGTAGAGGAAGCCAGAAATTATGGAATTGATCCAATATAAACAAAACAAGGTTTAACTTCTTCAGTTGATTCTCTTAGATGGTAAAGTATTCATAAGCGTGTTAAAGGAAACATATTTATTAAATTTTTGTTATAGGAGCCACAGGAATAAGCCTTCATTCTTTCTTCACTTTTCACATTCTTTCTGTTTTACTCAGTGTGTGCCTTTATTTTTATTCATGACTTGATTTTTCTGGTACATTCAGTTTGTCACTCATTCATTTAGTGTAAGTGAAGGTGAAGTTCCATTAGACGCTTAGCACAAACATGACTGGTTTACTTCAAGGAAAACCCATCTACTAAAAGTGGAAAAAATTCTATTTGCTGGAAAATTTACTAACAAGGTTTTGGTTACTCAAAGTTTCACTCACAATGTGGGATTTGAGGGTAGGGGCCTCCCTGGGTGGAGGGAAGACAAAATATACTAAACACAACAGACACTGGCATCAAACTGATTGGAGTGCTTTAGGAAAACAAGTTATGAGGAAACCATGAACACAGGCTTTGTACTTCGAGAAATGGAACAGTTCAAGTGCTGATTATAAAGATTGGAACTAATAGCCATGCCCCAAAGCCAGGTTTCTGGTTCAGGACTGCATATGGCCATTTTATTGTTCATTCATAAAGAAATCTGAGTTTGTAAACAGGATGCACACCAGACTTCTCAGGATCTAGAATTTTACGTATGTAGAGAATTACTACAAACACATGCCTTTTTTTTTTTTTTAAGAGAATAAGGGCAAGCTGAAATCAAGCATGGGGTATTTGGTTTATCTGTCTTTTTCAAAATGAAAAAAACCTGCAGGAATGAAAGTTAGTTTCTTTAAAATTTAAAACATGTTTTAGATTTTTTTCAGGCATATTTATTTTGTTCCATTTGTTGACTTCACTGTGAATTTAAATAAAGCCTTGATATGCTCTTCGTTTATTTTACTTTTGTTTTTAAAGGTTAGGGATGAGTTTCAGACTGTAAACTTGGAAAAAATCTTTGGAGGCAGGTCTCCTAGCTTCATGGAGGAAGCACCTGTTAAATCAACCATTAGCAGTGAAACCATTTGAACAACAAAAGGCTTAAGGTGATTCCCCTACTTAGAGGAGGAAAGTGGGTAAGAGCCAAAGCTGGTTAATTAAGTTATAGTAAGCTTATGGTGCAGGACTCGGGCAAAATGGAAGATAAAACTGGACATTTAGGCTTGTATTCAGCCCAGAATGCCCGCACTGGAGGCATATTTTAATAATTGGTTCTTGGTAGATAGTGACAGTTTAAGTAGATTTCCAACAAGCTCATGAATATGATAGAAAGGGACAATAAAAACCATACGGGGACTATTTTTGTGTTCTGCACACCACATAAGTGTATTACTTTCCCCATTATGTAGATAAGGAGGCTAAACACCTAGGGATGTTGAAACTTGCGGAGATCTGTATATTGAGCAGTTGGATTCATACTGTCGACTGCAGAAAGTTTAAGCTTTGAGAGCAACACGATGCAAACAAATGCTTCATGAATGGCAATCTGGCCTAAAGCGCAGAGATGAGAAGCCAGGTCACTGGACCCAGTCTCTGGCTGTCTGCAGGTGGCAATGAAAAACGCAGTCTCGTCTTACAGAGCAAAAGGAAAACACCAGGAGTCCAGTTGTATTATTTTTTTCAGACTAGGAACATATATAAGATTTCTGAGTTAGCATACTAGGCACACTGAATAATTTACTTCCTGTTAACTTCCCAGTAAAATACCCTTAATAGCACACAGAGTGCCAGAAGCACTATAAATTAAACATGAACGAGGAACTAGGAAAGAATTTTCTCTAATTGCCTCTCTGGTGTAACATTTGCAAAGGGCTCCACACGCAGTTCCGACCTCTGAGCCCAGCACAGTGGTCACCACAGCGGGGCGGCAAACACATTTACCACTGCAGTAGAGGGGCGACGTGGAATGTTGAAGGAGCTGCTCTGCTGTGTCTACTTCTGAAGGGCACATATACTAAAATCTGAACTACTTCAAGGAAGAGCCCAAGTCTTTCTCTCATTTCTTCAATATGCATCATCTTCTCTCTGAATATGCACTGAGAGATTAGGAGTGGCCCGAAAAAGGCCAGGAGGTGGAGGGGCTAGAAAGCTGTGAGATGGGAACACATGTTTGGTAACTCACTGAAGATCCGAAGAAGAGCTGTGGATTGCGTCGATTCTAGCATCTGCAGGTACTCCAAAGCTAAATTTTGAAAAACCCACACACAGTTGTCTGGGTAACTACCAGATAACTGCAAGAAGTAAAAAGAAACAGGCAACTCTTTCATTTTTTAGATTCAAATAGAAATCCAAACCTGCAAGCAGGCGCAGGGGCTGGGGGTTTGATCCCTGGTCCTGCCATGCCGGCCCCACCCCCAGGGCATGCTGAGATGGCAATTGAGACTGGGCCGCAGTGGTTCATACCTGTAATCCTAGCTCTTGAGAGGCTGTAAACAGGCGGATCACTATGAGTCTGATCTAGTAGTGAGACCCTGA
>NDGM010968113.1:0-16594 GCA_002564305.1 Octomys mimax
TATCACAAATAGCTCTACAATTAAGGAAACTATCATCTTTACTGTGTCTGTAATGTCAAGCCTATATCCAAGTTACCTCAGAGGATGACTCTTTAGAGGCACAAATGAGTGATCTAACTCAACAGTCTGGAGAAGGACCCAGAAATCTGTCTTTTTCCCCCAACTGGTTACAGCAATAGGGATTCAACCCAGAGAATTTAAACTGAGCTACTTCCATAGAACTTTTTTTTTTTTAATTTGAGATAGTATCTCACTAAGCTGCCTAGCCTGGCAACAACTTGTGATCCTTCTGCCTCAGTCTCTCAGAGTGCTGAAATTACAGGTTTTTGCCACCACTCACAGCTAGGAATCTCTGTTTTTAATTGGAAAATGAGTCCTTGTTTATAGATGTGGAGTTGCTGTCCATGGTTCCAAATGGACAAAAGAAAACGAAACTCCAAGTGACAGTTATTGGAAATGTTTATTACAGTTTTTTTTTTACTTTGTCCAACATTTAGCAAACATTTACTATGTTGATTCATATTCTAATACATAGCTCTACTATGGTGCTTCTTTAAAAAATACACACACACACACACTTAAGCATATGTCTGGCTCATCCACTCTAAGACATTCCTGTACACACACTTCTTGCATTTAGATCACTATTCCAATGGCAAAATCAACCATGGGACTTATAGCATGATTTACCAGATAGAATCACAATTGATGATAAAACTATAAAACCTATACAGATCTGAAAGCCAAGTGCAGTTCACTTTGCAGATGTTCACAACCATTTCAGAGAGTCTCCCTAGGGCTGCATGAGATATATGGCTAATTCTCTTTATCGCATTACTGGGATGGTACAGTCCATCTGTGGCTCACTTAGAGAACAGTTTCCAAACCAGATAATAAGCTCACCTCATGCAGGGAAGTAGAAGATGCACAAAGGCCATCTCTAAACGAATGCTGAAGAACGGGAAACTAAAGCCTCTCCAGGTGGCATAGTTAACTAATTTTGTAAGGTAAAAAAATAATTAAAAGTAGGTAACAGAACAGGATGGAACAAAGAAAACCTTTGGAGAAACAACAAGAGCCCCTTCTAGAAGTGATTACATAGATTGGGAACCAGCACCAGAGGGAATGGCACAAAGACGCTTCAAGCATCTGTCATTTGGCTCAATCAAACTTTAGTTTGATTGTAAGCTTTTCATTTATAAGGGCCATAACTGAAGACATTCTTGTTAATGGGATCGAATAAATAAGAGGAAAGAGGCTAATAAACAGACAGGCTCTCCAACAGGGCCTTGTTTTCATTCTACCATTAAGAACCATGGACAGCAACCATGCCTATCTATGAAATAGGCTGACTTTTAGGGGAGCAAAGAGATTTAATAGATGGGTTGAAAATAGAATAGTGAGCTGACAGAAATGCAGCAAAGGTTTAGGAACAAGGACCAACATATTCCTTTATTCTGACAGTACCCACTTCAGTCCCCCCAGGAGTTACTTGTACTAACAATCGTGGTGGGTTATACTTAAGACAAACAAGACCCTCTTTCAAGGTTGCATAAATAAAACACATCTTGTCCATAAAGATAGTATTACAAAGAAGAGAGATAACTTTAACAGCCAAGTAGCCAAAATCATTTGATTTTTATGATAAAGTGAATATAGCTCCAAATAGATCAGTTAAACCGAGGACCTCAGAGTCCATCACGTAACATTTCCTGACCATCTAGTGTACTACTAGGTGAACAGCATGATGATGGAGTAAGGTGAGCATCATGGTGGGGTAAGGACTTTGGTATTAACATACATCAGTGGACCTGAATTGTGTAGGAAGAAATTGGATTCTGTGAAGGCACAGAAATCTTTTCTTGCCTAAGAATACCAATTAAGGAACAGGATACTCATAGACTAAATTGAAGAAACAAGTATACCAAGTGATATCATAATGATGGAAATACAGAAGCATCATGCGGAGATTCTGTTGCTTTCTCTCCCCACCTTAATTCCTTCAAAAGAAAGAACACTTCTGTATCCTGGAATGCAAGCTTGAAGCAGATAGGAATTGTGTCTGAATGGCTCATCACTTCTTCCAGTGCACGAATGATGCCCTGTGCTTGGTAGGTTCTCAATATCTATGGGCTGAGTCAGTCAACAATCGTTCTGACTGACACACATTCATAGCAAAGCTATTCTTTCCATTTCACCTTTTACCTTAAAGCAGAAATCCTGGCCTAAATGCAGCACGTTGCTAACCAAAGCAACAGTCACTCTGTTCTCTGCCACTGAGCTCAGCTAAACTTTATGATTTGTCATCATACTAAAACTTCTGTGAATGTGCTTTAAAAACAACCTGTTACATATACAACTCTTCTCATGACAAGATATCCATGTACCCTGGTCTTCATCAATACCTTATCTCATTCTTGTAAGTTCTGTTTGCCAACTTATAAGAGGACAAACTTTCTATAAACCTCACCTCACACTTTGAGATTAATCCTCTGGGTCTGCTAGCATCAATAAAATCTCCTTTCCTCTTCTGAGCTCCTGGGACTGTTGGATCCATTTTTCCCGCAACAACTTTACACCAAAAGCTCTTCTCTTGGCTCAAGCCAATTCTTCCAGTTATGCTCTACATCCCACTTCTTGCCCACTCAACCTTCTGTTTTCATTTTTCTCTAGTGGGTCACCATATTTTTCTTCTGGACTAGATGAAAACAATGTATTCTTGACTTCTTTCTCACCCAGGTGTTGCCTCATTTCTTTCCTCCTTTTAAAGCAGAACTTGAAGTGCACTCTCTTCAAGCCTCCTGATATCATCCATCATACTCTATCTATTCAGAGCTCTCTGTGGCATTTTCCAGAAGTTAGTATAGTCCACTCAATTCCTATATTCTCTTTATGGTCTTGGAATGTAAGACCTGCAATGGCAGTGACCTGTTCTTTCTGGTTCGCTGTGATTTCCCATTGATCTCAATCTGCTCTTGGCCTATAGAAGACAGCTGATAGCTGTCTGATCCATGAATGTGTAAGTGGCTCCAAACTTCTGTTCTAAATAGACCTCTCCATCATAACATGTACTGAATCACCAAAAAAACTACTTTGAATGCTGGTATTAGAATAGCATAGTGTTGTGAGATATTTGCACATGAAGTTGGGTTTTGATATAAGAGAATTACCACAACTTCTAAAATTAAGAATACTTCTAGTAAAATTTCACTTCCAGACACACAGACACAAGGTAATTATCTTATTGTGTGATTATTGCATTTAAACACTCATAGAAACCCAGTGTAAATTCAGGGAACAAATTCCACAATTCTCTTAGAAACAATCTGCTAATATAAATTAAATATGTTAAAGCTTTGTAATAAAACTATTTTCATTTCAGAAAAAAAGAGTGAACTTTCTCCAAAACAGAATATAGTACATTGATTTTTTCTGAAACTACACAGCAGGGGCCATACATGGGACTCAAGGATAAGAAAACCAGTTGTAAATGCAGGTGAATTTGTAGAGATATGTAAGGTTTTCTGGAGACTAAAAATACTGTACAAGCCAATAAATATTTATGGAACATCTTCAAATATTTAGGGCAGCTTCAGGCTCAAGTTAAAATTGAACCCAAGGCACATCAGACTCCTGTCATTATCTTACTGCCAAGAATTAGGACTAAAGGTGCTAGACAATAAATGGAGCTTTAGTAGTGCATGAGTAAGGCAGCAGTGTGTGGAACACAGGTGGCTGAGGAGGCAAGTCGGGACTACCCAGTGACAGGAGGCATCATGAGATCTAAAACTGCCAGGAACGTTTACATTTTTCAAAATCTATTATAGCAAAAGACACACTGCTATGTATCTGCTTCAGAATGCTATGAATCCAACTCCCACTTTGAACGCACTGATCCCATCATTCTTGCCACTTTCTGAGGCAGTTCCGAAAGTTCTCCTTCATGACTGTTTTGTGTCAAAATGCATATGTATGGAGTCAGACGTATTTTTTAATACCAAAAAATATTAGTAGAGAGATTTCTGGTAAATTGCAAAGCTCCAGGTGTCGCCTCTTACCTTGTTATACTTCATTAAAGGAAGGAAAATGTTACCACCTACCCTACTTTTGTGGTTTTCTCTTGTTCCACAGACCAGTCCTCCCTTGTTAGAGATGTTGCGTGAGGCCGTGACTGCTGGTGGGAGCGTGCCTTACATACTCTCTGCTGAAACATCACCATAAATGTGTGTGCCTTGTTTGCCATATTCATATAAGAACTTTGATTGTCTTCATCCAGAATTAAAACATTTTACTTTCTTGCCACTTAATAGCCTTGCCCAGGACATAAAGGACCTACAGATTAGCCTGGTCCCATTCAGACTTGTATTCTCCTAAAAGAAGTCTCCCAAGAGGCTAATAAATACATGTATATGAAGACCACAAACTGCTTGAAGCCACCGTGGGATTTTTCATGGTTTGTTTCTGTCTGAGGGTAGGGATTGAACCCAGAGCCTTCACAATGAGCGACATCCCCAGATTTTGTTGGGGTTTTTTGTTTGGTTGTTTTTTGTTTTCTTAAATTTTGAGACAAGGTCTCACTAAGTCACTATATTGCTGAGGTGGGCTTAAGGATTCAATCCTCTTGCCTCAGCCTCTCTTGGCGCTGGGATTACAGGTGCACGCCACGGGCCCAACTCATGTGCACTTAATAGAACACTGCTGACTGAACACACACAAATTTCTTAGCATGGCCTTTCAGATATTTTGATCATTGCCATAGTAAAAAGACTTAATAGATCCATATTAACATAATTCCAGCAGTTGTTTTTCACACTTTCTCAACCCTGAAAAATGTATTTCTTTCTCAATTACATGATCTGGAATAATGCCTATTTCCTATAAAAGTACAACAGAAGGAAAGTTGCACAAATAACAAAACTTGTAATGTGTTCCAGAACTGTCCTAGCAGGAGTGACCCCTCCTGCCAGGATGGAACAGGAGTAATTATGGGTGATTCTGTACCTGTGAAATGTATTGCTACATTTCTCATCATCTCATGACAAAGCAAGGGACACTGGCTACCAACGAGCCATTGGGGATCTCAAGGTTCGCTTCATGGAGGAGAAAGAAAGGCAATCTCAGGCCGGGATCTTCTACTTCTAAAGCCCAAGAACATTTCATCCTTTCAGGGTAAATACAAATAAACCATCCCTTTTAAACCACTAAATTGCTCTCCAGGTGTTGGCTGCTTCCGTTCCATGGAACACAGCACCCAACATCTACAAATTTAAAAGAGGAAGGTTTAACTTGCCTTGTGGTTCAGGGGATTCAGACTTTGGAAATATGTATAGTGCCAGGGTATGGTAGGGTAAAGCGCCTCATCCCATGGCAGCCAGGAAGCAGGGAGCAAGAAGAGAAAATAGGAATAAGAAGACACTCTCTCATCCTTGTGGCAGCATAGGGCTCCAGTGTGCACAGATGCCACATTTGCACTATCCTTTCATCCATGGAATATGGGCTGTTTCCAGGGTTCATTTATTATACATTGCGCTGCTATAAACATGGCTATGCATGTTCCTCTTTTGTGAGAAGCCCAGGGTACACATAAGGAGCAAAATAGGGAATAGATACTAGACAGTAGAAAGAACTTTTCAAATATGAAGGGGAATGATGGAAGGGTGGGGAGTGAAGGAAAGGAAAAGTGATTTAATGAGAGGAAAAATGAAAGAAATAGAGCTTTTGCAAATGGAGAGGAGAAGAAGGACTGGGGGAAAACAGAATTAAGATGTGATGTGACATGTACAAATTCTCCATGATACCTATGAGCATTCTATACTATAAATATGACCTAATTTAAAAAAAAAATAAGATAGGAAGGCAAAATAGCTCAGAGGATTAAAGCACCTGTAAGAAGGCACAGGGACCAGTGATTTGATCCCCAGACCTGCTGTGCTGGCCTTGCTCCTTGGGTGCACTGAGAGGGTAATTGAGACTGGGCGTGATGGCACACACCTGTAATTCCAGCACTTGGGAGGCTGTAAATAGATGGATCGCTACAAGACCAATCTAGTAGTGAGACCCTGAAAAACCTGTAGACTCTTACCTAAAATACAAAAAAAAAAAAAAAAGAATGAACCCTTCTAGATCACACACCCAGTGGCAGCTCCAATGAGACTCTACCTCCTAACAGCAAGCCAGACAGGAAGTCACCAATGCATGAATGCACTGAAAATACAGCACTCTGTGATCCAATCACCTTCTAGATACATGGGACTTTTGGGAGACATTTTGTTTTACCTAAACCATGACACCTACTAAAATCAACACAGCAAGCTGTGTAGGGAGTTAACAGGCTGTGCTAAACTACTGCCTTTCTTTTAGGATACAAATGATACTTTTACATTCAATATAGTTATGCATGTAACACTGCTTATATGTTAGGTATAGTTAAGTCTATGAGTTAAGTTTGTTTCACAAACATCTTTTTCTTTTTCTTTTTACAATTCTCATAAAATTGAGTTATGTGACAACCAGAATATTTTCACTTCTGCACAGCCAGTTAGAGGAAGTAAGGGAAAAAAAGCTGTCCAAAAAATGTACCAGAAGTGGGGCAGACAGAACTCAGCAGACAACCACTAGGCCAGGCAAACTCCAAGCTGGAGTGCTGTATGTGTGGAGATTCTTGGCCAGCAGTCCTGAAAGGAAGGAGAAGGAGCTGCAGTGGATATGAGTCAGCCAACAGCTAGACAGCAGGAGACAACCTGCACTGGGGTGACACAGGAGATATGGAGGTCACTGGCATGACCAGGGTGCTACTTACATAATGGGGTCTGCACAAATAAATACATGTCCTGAGAATAGTAGAAACCAGGTCCCTCACTATCAAAGAAGGAGGCAAGCATACACAAAGAGGAGACACTCAAATAAGGCAAGAGCTCCTGAATTGTAATTGGAGGTCACCATGGTTTCAGATAGATGTGCTCATTCCGATTGTCTGGGGGATGGGCAAAACACATCAGGCTGATGTTAATTCATCTTTAAATATCATAATTCTACACTGATGCCCTTTGGTTCCAGGGATTTCTTTTTCAGATTTTGATTTACTGATTTACTTTCTTTAATGGTTATAGGCCTATTCAGATTGTCAGTTTCATCTTGTTTAAAGTTTATGGCTGGGGAGAAAGGTCCATTGTGACTGCAGTATTCTCTTATTGTCCTTTAAATGGCTACATGATCTAAAGTGATACTTTCATTTCTTTTTTGACCTTTGTGATTTGGATCTTTTGTTGTTGCCATTCTTGCTCAGAGGTTTATCAAGCATATTGATTTTCTTCAAAGGATCAGCTTTTTATTTCATTTATTTTCTTTATTGTTTCTCTATATTTCAGTTTCATTGATTTTTTACTTCATCTTTTCTACCTTCTTTGGCTTGCTTCCTCTGGGTTTATTTTGTACTTCTTTTCTAGTTTTTGGGCATGGAAACAGGTTATGAGTTTGCGATCTTTCCTTGTTTCTACTGTGTACATTTAATGTTCTAAATTTTCCCAGCTGTCTGTGGACAGGGCACTTTCATTTCCCAGGTCTTGTACTGGATCTGCTCCACATACCTGATTCTTCACATACATTCCCTTCGTTTTTTTCTCTAGGACTCCATATCTGGGAGTGCTAGTATCTTCTGAACTCTTCTTTATTAAACCAAATAATGTACAAAGCACCTCATTTGGCTCACTCTCACTAAGATGTGATCATTTTAACAGTCTGAAGCTTCCTGTTGAAAACCAACTGTGGAAAGAAAAACTCATCACTGGTTTCAAAACCACTGTTAAGTCACATCCTCTTAGCTGGTTTAATCTATGCAGATTATAGAAAATCCAGACCACCAAATCCTTATCCACAGCTTGTCTTAAAGATATTAAAACAGACACCAAACATGGGAATTGAAATTTCAAGGACTAAACAGAGGAAGCACTGAGAAGGAACTGGGTGAGCAGATACAATGGCCTGGCCTTGGTTGCATCACTGCCACACCAACTGTACTGGCATGACTTGAGAACACAATATAATGCAGATTCTCAGACCGCATGCCAGAGCTGTTGAGTCTGAAACTCTGGGCTGGAGCCCAGGATTGTGTACCATGTCAAAGGCCCCCAGAGCTTCTGAGGCAGCTCAAGTCTTACCAACACTGCTCTGGTGGGCAGAGAACTCCACAAGTGAGGTTCTAACTTAAATCCAGAAGCTCTTATGAGTCAGAAGGAGATTTTGCTGGCTGAAGTTCTCAAAGCTGTCCTTTAGAGTTGGACAATTAGTCAAAATAGGGCTGATGGGCTCATATAGAGTTCAGGCAGTGGCTGTCTCAGGGAAGGTCACTATTAATAGTCAATGAAAGGTGGGAATGCTAAGATATTCCTATATTATTCATCTGTAATTTGAAATAATGGCTCCAAAGTATCTGCTAGATTTACCCATATAAGTAAACTGTAAATATCTATGGAACATAAATATAATTCATCATAAGTTTAAAATAAAAATGGCCCACATATTAACCCATAGTGATGGTATACATTATTTGCATGCTTTTTAAAAATTTCTATTCTGAGCTATTTCATATATATATATATATATATATATATATACATATATATATATGTATATATATATATATACATATATGTATATATGTATATATATATATATGTATATATATATATATATATGTATTAGGATTTTTTAACATTGCATAAAACTCCTTCCAAAAATAAATACGTGTCCCTTTCTTCTCAGAAATGAAAGGACACTGTAGCAATGCATTCAAAATTAGAATTTCTGCCACAACTTCAGCTTCAAGTTGAGCAAGTGTGTATCAGTCTTCCATACAACACACTAGGTCTTATATGGGGATACAAAATGAAAGTAGCTGCACAGCACCCAGGACCTAGGAGGGTCAGCTCAGCTTTCAGAGGCCAAGGGAGCAGTCTTGTAACTAGAGCCACTGGTCTTGAATACTTGGGGCTGGGGAGGATTTCAAATTCCCAGGATTTCTTTCCTTTTTAGTTTGTGCATGGTCAGCCTCCCCAGTCTAAAATCTGAAATGCTTTAAAGTCTGAAATTCATTGAGTAATGATATATTAGTCAAAAAAATAGATTTAGAAGAATTTGGGATTTCAGATATTCAAATTAGGGATATTGAACCGTATAATCTATAAAAATAACCCCGAATTCAAAAATCTCTAAAAGCTGAAATATTTCTGGTTCCAAACATTTTTAGTAAGGGATGTTCTACCTGCACAGCCCCAAGTTGGGCCAGTGGGTGCAGAAAGAAACAGTAGAACAACACTGTGAATGTTTCAAAGACAAAATAGAAAGTTTCAGACATGAGAATCAAGACTGTCTTTTCCTGTTTTTGAAATATCACTCTTCTATCCAGCCAGCATGGGGGAACCCATGTCTGTACACCCTTAGAAGTCATTCAGTATGGAGTTGGTTATCTGGACCCAACCAGCCCATGAAGTATTTTGCTGTTATAATTAGCACACTTGCCAAAGTTGTGGCATCTTCTGGAGAATTTTATTAGCAGGAAGGAAAGAGAGAAGCCAGGGACCTTTCTTCCTCTGTGCGACCTTTTCTCTACTCATTAACCGGTCCATCAGCAGGCAGCCAGCTGAACTAAAAGTAGCTGGTATTCACACCGATCCAATTTGGTATTCATTAGCAGATCTGATTCAAAAGGAAAAATGGTGAAAAGGCTCTTGAGAGCAAGAGTTAAAAGTCAAAGCTTTTTTTTTTTCCTAGCTGTGTATCTATAATCCTTGTTCTTCTTAGCTGTCATCATGGAAAATTCTGAGTTCTCTGTAGAAGAGTTCACCCTGGCACCTTCTGCTGTGCCTCACTTTCCTCTCTCCTTGTCCTACTTAAACAATCTATGAAATCTGAGTCACAGAACCACAGTGGACAGCCAGGAGAGAATACACAGACCCTTCATCCACACAATCAGTCTCACATAAAGCAAGGTCCTCTTGGGAAAAGAGCCTTGGGGTCAAAATGAAAATTTGGGTTTTGAATAAATTAAAGCTAAGCCATAAACCATAGTTTAAACATACACTCTTTTGCCAGCATGTTTTCCAATATCGACGAGCAAAGAATATACTGGGAACTATAAGGACCATGAAGACTTCGTAAAAGGGAACATAAAGGCAAGGTCACTGAGCACAAAAACATGTGAACACTTTCTACAACATTCTAGAACATTCTTTCAATTCAGCATTACTTGAGTATGCTGAATATAATATAACGCAGTAACTATAACGTAATGCAGCAATTCCAACATGGTTCTGGTGATAGTCTCAATAGTATCTTTTGGGATTTGGAAAAATACATGTTCATGAGAAGAATGGGTCATGACTGTTGCTCATTATGACATGTCAACTTGATTTGAGTAAGAAATGCCTACTAGAATGCAATGTTCTGGGTTTGTCTGTGGGTAACGAAATGTAGGACACAAGTTTGCAGCTCTAGTGAACACTAACTAATGCATGTACAATCTAGATGTCTAGGTTAGATAATTACTTTAAAGCATGACACCTTTAGATAATGTCTTCCACCATTAAGGTAGTGATTCAACATTTTACGAATGCTAAGAATACAGTTCAGAGACATAACCACAATCTAGGCAGATCTTTATTCCTCAGTTCACTTTTCTTCATAATTACCACCTCTTTTTGGCATACTCAATCAATTGTAATTGATGAACAGCAAATAATGAGAGGAAAAAAGGATTTTTTTTTCTTCACAATGCTTTGATAACTTCAGATGTGCTTTTTAACATTTAATATGTTTATATCAAAACTTAATTGGGGCCAGGGAGATAGCTCAGTAGAATAAGTGCTTGCCTGGCAAGCACAAGAACCTGAGTTCAATTCCCGGTTTCACCAAAAAGAAAAAAAGTTAATTAATCCTCTCTTCACTTTTCCCATCTATCCTTTTCCTTCCCTCTAATATACAGAAAAGAGAACCCTCCCTCTTCATTCTGACTATAAACTTACTCTTTCTGATTACAAGAAATATCAAAATGAGACTAAGATGTTTTAATGCAAAAATATTTTCCAAGAGAACCAAAGAGCATCCGGAGACTCCTTGAAAAGTAGCACCCCTACATTTCCAGCCACTTTGCTTTATTCTTATAAATAAAATTGTTCAAATTTTGAAGTTCTGCCTAGATTTTGAAAATTTGCTAATATTCTTAAGAGAACTAAGGCGCAAGCTTTCAAGGGTGGTTCTAAGCCATCTGCCCCATAACAATTCTTAGAATGCACCAAGTGACAGGATGAAATGGTAGACAAGCACAATAAGGCCACCTCACAGAGATCACAGAGGTTAACTGAGGTAACCAATGATTTAGGCACACTAAAACCTTAGACCAGAAACAACCCCCACTTGATTCAGTCAAAAGACACCAAAGACTAGTAAGAAAATTCAATGGAATCAGGTATGCGAAATGTTTACTTGATGTTAAGGCATTACTGGATTGGCAGCTTTCCCAGTCAGCCTTCTGGAGGGGAGAACAACACCAAAATGCCACAAAACTAACAAAGAAAAAAGAAATCTAAGGGTGAAGAACTAATTGGTTCCATAGAGACACGCTGGACAGAAAGGTGGTTTCAAAGGAGGCAGTGCAAATTCTCAAGCACAGAAAACTACAAATATCAGACACTTCTTTAGTGTAAACTCAATCTCTTCAAACAGACATCAGAGATTTGCCAGCAAAGTAAACACAACATTAACAGGCTTGCCTAGGTGAAGGTCCTGTGTCCAAGTTCAGGAGAAGTGTGGTAACTCTCCAGATGTGGCCAGATGTTGTAGGGAGCCTCTGCTCTCCTAGGGAAGACCAGAGATAACCCTTTGTGTGGGCCCAGATCTAGCATATCTTTAGGAATTCTCTTTTCCACCTTTAATATCCAAAACTCTGTAAGATTTAGTAATCTGGACATGACCAATTTACGTCCATCACTGTTTTGAATTCTAGGCTACCCTATTTTTATTATCTATAGATAGAACTCGGGTATATCATAGTAAACTGAACATCAACAAGGTCTGAACAAAAACTATGGTGAGTTTAATCTGCAAAAAATTATCACAGTAAATGACACATTATATCAACTCCCTCACTTTGAACACTCTTAGTGTTTCTGCTATGTTCTGGAGCGGGTCTAACGTCCTCTTTCTTGAATGTCTTCATTTATATTGTCTTGACTGCCTTGATTCAAAATATTTGCTTTTGGGGGCAGGCAAGATGGATCAGTAGACTAAGTGCCTGCCTGGCAAGCACAAGGACCCAGGTTCAATCCCTGACACCACATGCCCCACCAGCCCTGCTCTCAGGTGCACTGAGCTGGCCACCAAAACCAGGTGTTGTGGCACATGCCTGTTATTTCAGCACTGGGGAGGCTGAGACAGCAGGATCACTATGAGTGTGAGCTGTGTAGAGAGACCCTGTACCAAATACATAAAAGATTTTTTTTAAAGTTTGCTTTTCATAGTCATTTTGACTTTGTAGAAAATGTAGACGTCACACAGTGCCAGACCCAGTGAATGAGGTGGATGAGAACACATTGCTGTGCAGTTATGAGCCTGTTCTCCACTTGGATGGCATCAGCAGTAGCACTGCCCATATTTGTGATCTCCCTCTTAAAAACCTTCACAAAAAAGAACTTTCAGAACTGCTTCAGAAAGTAGCAAGACCCATGGGATAAGTGTTAAATGTGTTCAAAGTAAGGAGAACTGGTGTTTACAGCCTCTTCCATTGGCCCCACGTCCATTCCCCACAGTCCAGAATCCATTGCCTCCATCTCACAGCTGGTCTGATCTCTATTTTGAGAGGATTTCATGGCAACCTGTCTCTTACCATAATAATTTTTTTTTAAATTTAAACATTCACTGTATATTTCCATCACACCCTATGTATTTGTTCCTGTCAGTGCTTACTTAGTCTTAGAATGAAGCTGGAAACATTCAGCAATGTGTTTTGGTTGAGCCAGACCTGTATGGCCTCTGGCTGGATTGACTGCCCCTCTTGGTGAGGAGAAGAAATAGCAGAAGAACAACAAGAGCTCTGATGCATGCAAGGAAGGGAGAGACCTCCCAGATCAGGATTATGAGCTCAGGAGCAAAGGAAGACAGAAGAATGAGCATTATTGGTTATTATCCCAAGGCCACAGTTTCCTCTGTGTGCAGTGGCAGCTGCAATGACAGTAGGAAAATAAGCCAAGCCCCTTCACCAGCCCCATGTTCAATCCCCACATTGCAGGATCTGTTGGCTCCATCCTACTGCTGGTCAGATCTCTAGCTTTGAGGCATCTATCTTCAGAGGCACAATCTCTTTACTTTGCCAACCCTGCTCAAACATCCTCTAAAGAGTGATGCTGTAAGCCACGCAGTGTGGTGCACACCTGAAATTCCAGCACTACGAGAACATCACAATTTTCAGCTCGGCCTAGGCAACTTCATGGCTTAGCAAGACCATGTCTCAAAATTTAAAAAAAAAAAAAACTCTAAAAGGCCAGGCATGTAGCTCAGTACAAAATCCCTGGGTTCAATACCCAGACAAGGGGTGGGAGGAAGACAGTGATAATCTACTCAATTTATCCAAGTCTTAGCAATCAAAACAAGTCATTTATCAAATGCTTTGTTTCATCATCCTTATGTCTATTAAATATATAATATCCATAAGAGGAACAAAACATAAATTGCGTTCTTTCAACCTTTATTTTTCATTATCACTTTCTCTAAGGCTTTCTTGACTTTTTTTCTAACCACATTCCATAAAAGTACAATATATCAGTGTATTTGATCTATGTTTATTCCATACTTTATGAGTTAACAGAGTAAGATTTTTTTTACCCACCAAGAATCTGATTTCTCCCCCTTGGGGAAGATGTAATACCAGTTAAGAACGGGTGGCTTTGAAGCCAGTAACAATTGCGATCATGGTACCCTAAATGTTTTCCTGTCTCTCTGATAGTAAATGAAATATAAATGATCAAAAGGGCCAGCTTACATTAGTCATCTGCACCGAACAGGTCCAGAATGGCAAAGTCTCTCATCTCCTGAGATTCTCAGCCCCAGCCTTTCCTCACCCCAACCCCTGTAGTTCCTACTGCCTCTTTCCTCATCTTTTGTAAAGCACCTGTGCAGAATGTTAGCCTCAATGTTATGCCAAGCTCATGTTTTCTCAATTTCGACATTTTTTGACTATAAACATTTGGGTTTAGTTCCTCTTCTGTTGCCAATGACGGAACACCACAAACAAGGTGAGGTTTATTTTGGCTCATGGTTCAGGGTTCAAAGGCAGAGGACTACATCTGGTGATGGTTTTTCTCCTTGCAGAGACTCAGGGCAGTGCAGGGCAGCACCTGACCAGAGACAGGAGCATATGTGTCTGTCTAGTTTCCATTCTTCGTATAACCCACAAGATTCGATCATGATCATGTAGACTACACCCTGAGGACTTTACTGATCCTGGTGACCTTGAAAAGACTCCAGCTCTAAACATCACAGTCAGATTAACTTTCCACAGCATAAGGATTAAATTTCACCACATGAACCTTTCAGCACACCCAAACCATATTAAACCCATGGAACACAGCAAAACACAAGCACAGTTAGACTTATTCCCCACTCCAGACATGAGATAAATGGTTTCTCACCTCTTGCCTTTTGAAGTTCTGGACATATTCTTCAAACTGCTCATCTTTTGTCTCATCAGCTTTCCCCAGCTTCTGGAGGACCTGGTTTATGAATAAAACATAATGGTTTGATTTAAGGATGCTTTCATTAAAGTGTAATTAGGCACAGCAAGGCTGTTATTGTCTGTGAGGATCTCAGGAGAATTCACCGTAAACACGGTTGGTTTTTCTGTTCTGGAAGTGAGTTGATGGCTTTGGAGTAAAACAGACCTGGATTTTAATTACAGATCCACCTTCCACAGGCTGTGCAATCTGAGCAATGGCCATGATCTGTTGCATTTATTTACTTATTTATTTGTTTATCTGTTTCTTCCCAGAGGCTAGGTGTGACTTTAAGGCAGCAGTCGTACCATACTTTTCTTTTGTCCAAAGCATCAGATACAATGCTTGATGCATAATAGGTATTGGAGTGCTTGCTAAAGAGTGAACCAAAGCTGCTGACCAGCTAAGCTACTTCCGAGGAATAGCACTAAGTTCTCCCAACACATCTTCTGGTGTTCCCCTTCAAGTTAATGCTCTCAAAGAGGCTGGGTATACACAAGAACTCATGCTAAGCACTGGTCATTCAGAAATACAAAGACGAATATACGAAGTTCCAAACACCCTAAAGAATTCACATCTGAAGGATCATATCAGGCAGGTCCACAAATAAGAAACAAAACAGTGTGTTGCACGTAATGTGAGAAGGTTGTGAAGTGGTATGAACAAACTTAGATAGTTGTTTTGTTAATCACACTCAGACATTTAACCTGAAGTCTTCAGAGCAGAGGTCTTCAGAAAATGATTTGTGAAGGTGATTTACACTGTGCTGTTAGAAACTTCAATGGAGAGCAATGTGGCAGACTTCCTTCCAGCTAAGGAAGTAGCCTGAGCAAAGATTATAGGAAAAGTTCTCATGTCTCCTGGGGCTGGACACTAGTAATTCTATCAGCCCTACAGCACCAGATGATGGAGAAAAAGCCCTTAGAGACCCAGTGCAAGTCACATGAGGACAGAGAGGCAAAATCAAAAAGGCCATGACCGAGTTCATTATGTGATACTCAAAAATGCCAAGTGAGTCAAGAAAATGAAAACTTCATAGATATTGGCTTCTAGAAATGCATATACCCTATACGTTTTTTGAAAAGTAAACATTTCAGGTGCATCTGGGATACTCCAAAGTGAGGACTTTTCTTTGCACACCTAGGCCACCCACGGTGGCTCTGCAGCTGTCACCATGCTACAGAATGAATATATTGAATTACACCATAAATGCTGTGGGTACTGCTTGGATTACTATGAGAAAAAGAGAAAGGAGGAAAGTCGAGAGGCTCATGAACATTCAAAGAAGACCAAAATAAAAAAAAATGATTGGCCCAAAGGCTAAGCTCTACCACAAATAGCCCCACGTGGAGAAATTACAAATGAAGAAGACCATCAAGATGCATGAAAAGAAAAACACCAAACAAAAGAATGATGAAGAGTCTATAAGGAGCAGTACCTGCCTACCTGCTGGACAGAGAAGGACAGTTTCATACAAAAGTATTGTTCAACATGATTAAACAAAAACGAAAAGAAAAGGCAGGTAAATGAGAAGTTCCTCTGCCCAAAGAGAAACATAAGTATTAAAACTTATTCAAACTGGAAAGAAAAAAAAGAAGGCATGGAAGAGGATGGTTACTACAGTCTGCTTTGTTGGAGGTGGCTTTACAAGAAAACCACCTAAATATGAAAGATTCATTAGGCCAATGGATTTACGATTTAAGAAGGCCCATGTAACACATCCTGAACTGAAAGGCACCTCTTGCCTGTCAATACTTTGTGTGAAGAAGAAACCTTCATCACCACTGTATACAACTTTGGGTGTTATTACCAAAGGAACAGTGATTGAGGTGAAC
>NDGM010968139.1:0-10269 GCA_002564305.1 Octomys mimax
ATTTGATTTGAAACTGTCTAATTGCTATTTGTTTATCAATAAAATTCTGGAAAAAAAAACAGTTTCACAAAAGGTTAGTAGGATGGTTACAATAAATTACGATATTGCAAAAAAAAAAAGAGTGGGTTTGGTAAGGCTGGTGGATAAAACTGTGGTCCCCTGTGCCTGACTTGGTTTGCCAAAACAGGTGCTTAAACAACTGAGCTAACCCTCAAACTCTTACAATTTTAGATAAAAAGGAAAACTTACCAAAATGTCATAGGGACCAATGCAGATATTGGTGATTATGAATATTAACTTTGTGTTGGAGCTACTTTCATTGCCATTCAGAGTTCAGTATTAAACAGAAGAGATGATCAGGCATAGGCAAGAGGTCCCTTTCCATGGTACAGGCATGACTGAGTGACAGGAAAGAGAGAAGAGAGAGGAAGAGGGTGAGGGAGAGAGGGAGGGAGAAGGAGAGGGAGAAGGAGAGAGGAAGGGAGAGGGAGAGAGACAAGGAGAGAGGGAGGAAGAGGGAGAGAGAGACGGAGGGGGAGAGAGGGAGGGAGGGAGAGGGAGAGGGAGAAGGGGAGAGCAGAATGTGTGCTGAAAGCCCCAATCAGGCTGCTACGCATTTCGAGCTGGACAGAGGTTGACCTCCAGAGTGGTTCGTGATGGGCATGTGTGTTGAAGCAAGTGGCAGTAGGAAGCAGCACACGAGAATGAGGTGAAGTGTGGGTACCCTGGAACATTTTCAAATGTGCTAGCTCAGGGCTGCCAGCAGCCTAAGCTTCTCTTAGGTAGAAGAGTCACTGGAAGGGAAAGTTGACAGTAAATTTTTGTGGGAGCTATGGGAGTCTATTCAATTTCTACATTTTTAAAATAAAATAATTAATTAATGGAAGTATGGAAGAAGGAAAGATGCCTAACTGGATCTCTAGCCAGCTTCCCTCCTCTTCCCCTCCCCTTCCCTCCCTTCCCTTCCTCTCCTCTCCTCTCCCCTCCCCTTCCTGCCCCTCCCCCTCTCTTCCCTTCCCTCTCTTTCCTCCCCTCCTCCTTCCCTCCCCTCCTTTCCCTTTCCTTCCCCCATCTTTCTTGCTTATATTTAAGCAACTTGTTTACATTATTGGAAAGAAGAGCCCAAACACTTTGCTTGAAATCTAGAAGAAAGTGTCTTTTCATCAATAACAATCCATTCATAGCCTGCATTCTGTCAGTCTCTAAGGAAATTCTTATGAGTACCAAAATCTAATCCAATTTACCTGCTAGTCATGAAGTTAACCTGTTTGTGAGTCACTTTCACTGAAGAAATAAAAATAATGCTTTGTTCTTAGCAAAAAAACTGTTCATACTTTTCCTATTTTCCTCTCTTTTCTTTTTTCATTCACGTGTGCCTCCAAACTTATTAAAAAATAGATGTCATAAAATACAATACAAAGGGTTGAGGTGTAACTCAGTGGTAGAGAACTCCCCTAATAGGCATGCAGGCCTGAGTTGTATCCTCTGTACTGCAAAGGACAAAACAAATATGCCAAAGAATAAAAATAACAATAGGCAAAGTCAATGACAGCTACCTGCTTAGTGACATTTTCCCACTCCAAAAATAAATATAAAAAATTTTATAAAGCTTTATAAAGCTAACTAAATACATCTCTGTTTTCATCTCTGTATTTTAAGGGCTAAAAATAATAGACATACATGAAATGATATAAAAATGCTTGAGTAAGTTAATGAATAAATAAATAGTCAGCAATTACTGAATGAATAACTAAATAAGTCAGCGGATGAATACTTGATGCTTTGGAGGGCATGGAAGGATATAAGTGGGAGAACAGAAATAATTTAGAAAATTTAAACAAATATTCTGATTCTAAAATTGGCAGTAAACATGCCTAGATGTCTAAGGTGGGGAGTTCTGTACTTCATAACATATTCTGAAAATCTCAGTCTCATAGTCTGAGAGCACAAGAAACCATTGCCTGAAGGTTCTAAGAAAACAAACTTTCCCAAACTTGGTTTGGTTCTACCATCCATGTGGGTGTGTGGGTTTGTGTGTCTTTAGAGACCAAATACCCACTTTGGGGCTCAGAACAACTGATTTGATGACAATAATATGCACCACAGCAAACTTTGTTGAATTTGTGTAATTTTTTTAGTGAAATTCTATATTGTTTCTATTTTTTTCAGGAGAGAGAGAGAGAGATAGAGAGAGAGAGAGAGACAGACAGACAGACAGAGATAGAGACGAAGAGACAGAAAGATCATGAGTGTGAGTGCTAGAATCTAGCTCTGACACTAACCAGTTCTCCCTTGCTAGCCACCCTACTTGCTTAATCTCTGCTTTCTGTTTTTCTCTCTCAGAAACTTAGATGAACTGGGGTTTGAGCCTTCACCTAGCCTAGGCACTCCATAGAGCTGAAGGAAGGGGTAGGTGCTTGCTGACTTGGGTTAATGGGGAGCTCTGGAGTCTTTAGCTGGGAAATCACATAAAGAAAGGAACAGGCTTGGGATGATGTGTGAAAAGAAGATAACCAAAGACTTAACTTGGGGAAATATTATGAAAAGCTGTGTAGAGAACATCAAAGTGATTTTCAAACAACACCAAGTATTCCCAGGGATGCTCAGGGCAGGACAATGCTGAGCTATTTCAGAAAAGAAAATATACATGGGTCTGTGAACCCGAACAAAGTCAAGGATGTACATCATCACTGTGTGCCAAACCAGCCTCAGCAGGATAAGGTACTTTCCAGAAACAATTCCTTCTGGAACAAAGCCCTGTGAGGTGTGCAGGAGTACATAGTACTTTGAATGTTATCTTTGTGCTAATATTAGGGGGGTTTGTTACAAGTTTTAAAAGAATTAAGTTGTGATATTATGAATATTATGCATAATGGTGGGAGTCTGTGAGAGTGATGTGATAAATTGTGTTTTATATATTGTAGCAAATTCAACAGCTTATTACAAATCTCATTTATTCCCCAATGCACTTAGGAAAGAAATTTATTTTTTTAAGAAATACTTCTTAAATACTATGTTCTATCCATTGATTAGGTGCCAGAACCACAAAGAAGAAAAAGGCAATTTCTCACAAGTGTGTTTGTGAGCAATGCAGGTCCAAGGCAGCTGTGTTCAATTCAAAAGTACCAGGTCATTCAAAAGTTTGTGCACATTCAGGAGAAGCAGTGCGATTAAGTGGCGCTTTTGAGTCTTTTGGGAGTCACGCTTAACCACTGCTGGAACTTTAGGAAAAAAAAAAAAAAGAATCTTGCTACCCTTTTTAGGCTTGCAAATAGTACTTTTCAGTACTTTGAAATATAACAAGTTTTCCCTGACCAGGTGCACATTCACAAAGCACAAAGCCACTAAGTCAAAAGGGAAGCAGAAAACACTTTCATGTCCACACTTGTTCTGTAGATAGAGCCCCTTTGGACTTAAATCAGGGTCAAATCATCTCTGACAAATAAGGAACTTGGTTTGTAGGACACTAATCCACTCAGCAGAGGCCCTTGGAGGTGAAGGTCTGGCTATCTTTCCTTTTCTGTTAAATTCTTGAAAGGTCTGCTCAAAGATTTGAAGACTGGAATTGGCAAAGGCCACTTGTCTGATATTACTTGATGTTTTACAGTTGTTAATTCAGATCATTCCTTTGGAGAGTTCTTTACCCAACCTCCACTCTTTCATTTTCCCTGTAAAGTTTTTCTTTTCTCTCTACTTCCCACCTGACAATCTTTACATTCCTCTTTTGCCTTCAAATATGCATTAGTTTTGCACTGCTGCTGTTAAAGAGCACCAAAAATTTAGTGGTTTGAACAATAGAAATTTATGATTTGCTAATTCTTTAAGCAAGAAGCATGAGTCTCATTGGGCTAAAAGTAAATGTCAACAGGATTGTGTAACCTTTTGAAGACTCCAGAAAATCTGTTCCTATATTCATTAGTTTTGTGGAGTTTTTGCAGTATTGGGATCAAACTTGTGAACTTGCACTTGCAAGGCAGGTGCTTATGCCGCTGAGCTATCTCCCCAGCCCTCATCAGGTTTTGATAAAATGTTGTTCCTACTAGGTGCAGGACAGAGATCACTGTTTTCTTGCTGGCTAAGTGTTCAAGGCTGTTCTCAGCTATAGGCAGTCAGTCACTCCTGTCCTGCAGCTCATGAGCACCATCTGTGAAGGGCTGAGTCTCTCACACTTGAAATGTCTCCTTTTACCTGCTCCCTCTGATGGTGCCTGGGAAGCTGGGAAAAGTGCCAGGCTTTCACTGAGTGATGGGATACATAAGTGTATACAGTTCCCTCCTCATTTTAAAACCTATAGTCTTCCTCACATGTACAGAGCCCCCTTTTCCATGTCATGTCATTTATTTGCAAGTTCTGGGCATAATGCATTGACCTATTTATCACCACCAAACCAAATCATGATTTCTTTCTAGATTCTATAGATTGTATCTATTATTTCCTGCTTTCATATCAGACTTCTAATGTAAAGCAAATGTTTCTCCAACTAAACAACCCCAGGCATTACATTTATGTTCTTGCTTTGCCTATCTCTTTAACTTTTTTCTAATCTAAATAAATCTTCCTATTTGATAAAATTTTCAGTGGCTTCCACTGTTCACAGGATCAAGTAAAAAATACATCACCGCCTCTATATTTTCTTCCCTATTTTTTCTTTCTTTTTGTACATTTTTCATATAGGACATGCCATACCTCACTGGCTTGATTTGCATTTTCTTCTCTGTTGCAACATACCTCTACTTCATAACTCTACTTCAGGATAAAGGATATGTTCATATCCTTTGGGTTAAAATACTTTATGATCTGACATAACCATTGGCATTGATTCTGTTCCCATGATAATGATATACTATAAAACAGAGGTGTCCAATAACATATTTCCTCTGAGTTGTTCTCTTTATTTTCCTTGTCTTCCTTTCTTTCTCCTCTTTCTCTTCCTCTTCATCCTCTTTGTCAATCTCTGTTTATCTGCAAATTTACACACATAACATAATGTTTTGGAATTAACCACTTTTGTATTCTCATTGTCTGAGAAAAAGTTGGAAAGTATTTAATGTTCAATCTATGTTTTGAGCAAGCAAATGAATGGGTGAGTAAATAAAAATTGTTGGGAGCTGCTGGAGCTGGAAATTGATCATGAGTGGAAGGACAGGATCAGGCCTCATTGCTTAAAGCAGTTAAGATGCAGTTAAGCTACCTCAGTCTTGAAATGAACATCTTGCCTGGACTTTATGGGCTGCAAGTTGCTAAGTAAACTTGTGTCTTGCAACTTTGCAAAGGTATGGATAAAGGCCCCTACTATTGTTCATGGGTTGTTTCTTCAACCAGGCAGAAAGGCTACCACCTGACCCATATCTTGTCTTCTTGTCTATTTTTTCCTCATTCCTGCTGCCATTTCTCCCGTGGGTACAACAGATTACACCAAGAGACCAGAGGTTCCCTACAAAAAATAATTTGTCCCTTGAGAAACTATGTGAGTAAAACATTCACTTGTGGTTTACTATTTATTAAGTACTTACACCCATTAAGTATATAATATATCACTTTTATAAACCATGAGTTAATTAATATATTTCATATAGAAAAAGTACCAATCAAATAAAAGTGTATTGCACTGAATTTTTGGTCTGTTTCTGTTATAGGACAGAGTCACTGAGGGGCCTAGAATTGTGGAATTTTCCTTGCTGTCATCATCCTGAAGACCAATTCAGCCAAATTTAGAGGACAGGGTTCTTGAAATGTGAAAATCCATGGCTACTGAAGCCTGAGGACAAAGTAATGCAGGGTCAAGAAAGCCAGTATGAATTAAGAAAAGGGCTAGATGTCCAACATGCAGCAACACGCTCTTGAATGTAGAACACTGTCTTCCAAAACACCCACTGGGTAAAGCCATCTAAGTGACACCTTGCAGAGCACAGATATCCAAGAGCAGCTCTGTGTGTGTGAAATGGGAAGCATGTCTGGCAGCGGGGCACTCCCAGCTGGATCAATACTTCAGCCAGGTAAATTGAAAAGAAACCTGAGTGTCAGAGGGGCATACAGTTGAGGCACAACGAGTTCCTTGAAAAACAGAAGAATGCTGAAGGACAGAGACTTGACTTTACATCCTGTCCTTAGTCATAAGTTGGCCAAATCATGCACTTTAGAGATTCCATTTCACATTTTGAAGACTATTTTTTGCTATCTGAAAATAAGAGCTTAAATTATGTGATTTTAAAGTTTCATCAAATTTTCCACGCATCATTAAGAATTTGTTGAACATTGCTGTAAAACTGGTACTTGTCCTGCCCACAAGGAAGAGTTTGGTTCAAGCCATTGTGGCTTGTTAATAATAGGTTTGAAGCAATCTAGAGCAAGCAAACTATACTCAACCACTTCTTGGCTTTTATTCTCTTGTTTTGCCACCTACACAAGAAAAGACACTGGATCTTAATGTTTCTATCATACACAGATGTATTGTCTCAAACCTGGAGGCAGAAATGCATAATCTCAGCGGGGGTGAGAGAGGCCAGCTGTGAGCATAGTGGTGGGTGGATTGCTGAGTGGCTGGGGCTTCCCACAGAGACACCAGGGGGGAATGAGCAAACCCTTGAGTCAGCATTCTCGAAATTGCCCTAGGAGAGCACTGGTCAGACAGAGTTCCTCTCACCTTTCACTAACTTTGACAAAGCTCTAGCCAAAACAGGTTTCAGGAGCTGAAAACCAAACCAAACCAAACAAACAAAAAGCAGAAAATGAGGTTTGTTACTTTGCAGTAAGAACAGGGAATAGCAGAGATATAAGGTCTAGAATTCAAAAACCAAAATGGAAGATCTGTTCTCACCGACTTAGTTAGGAAGACTGAATGTCTGTCATCTCTATTGCTTAATATCAACTTTGTGGTTTGCTGTGCTTGATGAAGTAAGTGGCCTGATCTAGCTTAATTTGAAAGGATGCTGCTGATCTAAATGCCTGAGTGACTGAAACAGCTCTTTATAGATGTCCATGGTAAGTCCTGCTTCTGAAATCAAGTTCTCAAGCAACAGGATTAAAAGAAAAATGCCTAAGGTCCTGAATAGACATTTCTTCCCAAAAGATATACAAGTGAAAATACGTGAGTGAAAAGATTCTCATCATTGCTAGCCATTAGCAAAATGCCAATCAAAGCCACAATAAAGTATCAACCTAAATAAATATTAAAAATAAATACTGGTAAGTATGTGAAAAACTGGAATCTTTGTGCACTATTGGGGAAATGCAATATGTCACACTGCTCTGGAGAACAGAATTATTTGTCAGCCTCATAAAAGAAGGAAATCCTATTGTACGTGACAATATGGTTGAACCTTGATGACATTGCAATAAGTAAATAAAGCCAAGTACAGATACTGGATACTGTGTGATTCCACTCATATGGGGCATGTAAAATAGGCAAACTCATAAAAAAGAGTGGAAGAGTAGGCATCTGAAGTAGCTTATTCAGTGGTTGTCCATTTTCAGTTGGGGCAATGAGTTAAGATCTAGAGAATTTCTGCAGAACACTATCTTGTTAAAAATATTGTTTGATGAGTGACTGTATTGGTGGCATCCATTCACAACCAGGCAAAAAAGAAAGATAAACATGGTGAGAATGTTGCCTTTCTGTCTGAAGGTGTGTCTTTTTCCTTGATTCAGAGATCTGTACCATGGTTCTCTTGTTGGAGCCAAAAATTGAGACTTCATAGGAGTCATAAAATCTTGATGCAAAACATCAAATCTGTAGCTGAGCCCTTGACAGAAAAAAAATGAGTGAAAAACTTTTGGTAAACAAAATGGCCTGACTGGTCACTTGTCTTTGTCATAGGTGTGTTTGGTTCCCATGAATACATAAAGTCCTTGTTGCTTAACAGTTTGGGTGTACTGGAAGGTATTACTGGGACACCACTGTTCTTCTCAGAGGCAAATCAACCATGCCAGCTTTACAGATAAGAATAGTTTCTCTCATTCAAAGTCCCCTTTCCCCCATCCCTGTAGTCTACCAACTGGAAATCAAACTCTACCTACCATTTGAAAAAGGTGATACTCTAACCCGAAGCACCAAGGTTACTTGTGTTTCCAACACCAGTTAAAAGCTTCGAGAAAAGCAGAGAATGATTATTATTGCGTTTCTCTCGGCTTGGGCTGGAGATAATGAGCCCTCTCCTGCTGCCCTTTCACATGCATAATGCCTATTGATGTCAACGAGAGCCACATGGTGAGCAAGAACCTTTGGATCACATGTATCATCTTGAAAATAATAAGGACAAAGGGACGCCTTTTTTATTTAAACTCAGCAAAGAGAGTCTATACCATTCCAAGCCTCTCTAGATGGTCCCAATTAAGAAGAAATAATAATCTTCCTAGTGGCTGCCACTGTTTCAAGGTGAGCTTTTCATGAGGAAAGGATGGAGCAGTTCCCCAGACAATTCTAGTTTCCAAAGTCACTTCTCCTAGGAGACATGATTAGGAAGTGTTAGCAGTCCTCTCAGAGATTGATCAAAAGCTTCTAACACCTACATATTGGACGTGAAATAAGGAAAGTTAAAGGAAGAAAGCAAAAGTAAAAAAAGTATGTTCTTAATCAGGGGAGGGAGAAATGCTTCATTTGGAAATTACTTCGTTCCTTTGGGCTTTTGTTCCTTTTTTTTTTTTTTTCCTGGTAATGAAGGTATGGGTTGAATTCAGTGTTTCCTAAACTTAGTTCATCACTGGTAACTTCTTTAAAAAAGGAAAAGAAAAGGTTTGCATTTTCCTTTCTGTGAGATTTTGAATCAGTGTGTTTGGTATAAATCTAGGAATTTCCATTTTAACAAGTTATTTTGATAATTGTGCAAGTTTATAAAACATCTGTAGTTAATTTGGGCTGTTTGGGGCACTGGGTTTCTTTTCTTTTCTTTTTTTAATGTTCCTCACATTTTGGACTGTAGTCTGCCTTAGCCTAGTCAATGACTTGGTAAGTGTAGTTATCTTCTAGAAAAAAAAGTTCTGGCGGTTTGGAAAATGCCTGATCTCGTTGACAGGATGAGATATTAGGTGTCATAATCACAGATAGTAAACTCTGGTTCTAACAAGGAATATAGCTGTCTAAAGAGTTAGGTAGAGAGGCCAACCGCAAAACACTCCTAGTTACCTAAGTGGTATTCTCGGTGAATTTTTTCTGCTCACATTTCTCCAGCTATCCTTGCTTTTCTTCCAAAAACATATCTTTAGGGCTTTTGCAGTGAGTGACCCCTCTGCCTGAGATACTCTTCCAGCAGATAACCATTCTGTTGGTTTCACAATCTCCTTTAATTCCACCTAAATGATCTCCTTCCTAAAAAGGTGTCATTATTTTTACCTGCTCCAGCCTAGCCCAACCCAGATTCCCTGTATTTTGTTCTGCAATTTTCCCTACCACTTTTTTTTTTTTCTTCCGGAATCAGGGATTGAACACAGGTCCTTGCACTTGCCAGGCAAGCGCTTATTCTACTGAGCCATGTCCCCAGCCCTCCCTAACACTTTGAACCAAACAACAGACCCCATTATCCACCAAACTCTGAATTATTAATTTATTTGTAAAGTTTGGCCTGTAGAGAAGGACAAGAATCTTTTTCAGTTTTATTCACTTACATTTCCTAAGAGTCTTACTAGAATAGTGTAGACTTGGGAAAATCTGTAGTAATTGAAATGGTGAGAGTTCTGAGGTCTGTTGTTCAAGATTCAAAGAAAGCATTAAGGAGAGAGAGGCTGTCTCACCCAGTTCCCTTGTTACTGGGGTGGAATGTCTGACACCTCCAACTTCAAGAGGTTGATTTTGGCTCATTTGTAGAGGTTTCTGTCCATCGTGGGTGATGCCAAGGCATGATGGCAGGCACAGGGCAAGGCAGAAAAGAGTTGCTTCTGTCACACTTGGACAGGAAGTGGAAAGGTTGAAAGAGGACTGGGGAGAAGATAAACCTCTCTAAGCCAGGCCACTGTACCTGTCTCTTCCAGTGGAGCAGATGCCTCCTAACAACGAGTCAGCTTTAGCCCTCATAATCCAGTCACCTTCCCAAAGCCTACCTATGACCTGATGAGGCTCGTGGGGAGCATTTGGGCATAAAGTACAACAGATGCCATTTGTAGTTGCTTTCTTAGCGTTTTAGAACTTTAGGGAATCCAGCTGTATCAGCGGACACCTTCCTGAGAGATTGGGGCCCTGACATGCTCTAGCTTCAGGCTTGGAATTTCTTCATTACTTTTCTTTCTTTTTTTCTTTCTTTCTTTCTTTCTTTCTTTCTTTCTTTCTTTCTTTCTTTC
>NDGM010968157.1:0-13643 GCA_002564305.1 Octomys mimax
ACTACTAGATTGGACTCATAGTGATCCGCCTGTTTACAGCCTCCCAAGAGCTGGGACTACAGGCGTGCGCCACCACGCCCAGTCTCATTCGCTGTCTCAGTGTGCCTTGGGGGCGGGGCCGGCATGGCAGACTGGGGATCGAACCCCCGGTTCCTGTGCCTGTTTGTAGGTGCTTTAATCTGCTGAGCTATTTGGCTGGCCCTGTTGCAACTTGCTTTTTATTTTTCCTGGAGAATAAAATTGAGGGCCACAGTGGGTGAAGAGGTAGCAGAGTCAGAACTGGAAATTGGGCCTATGCCTCTCAGTCCTAAGCTCCTTTGTACTCTGTTGTGTTAAAGCTTTTGGGAAAAAGTTAGGCAGGGCTTTCCTTAGTGATAGCTTCTTCTTCTTTCTCATGCTTACTAAATCCAACAAAACCCCGGGTCAGGGTATCTCACGAGAACTGTTGAGGCCGACAGCTCCCAGCAGGGCTCTGCTACAGTGATTTACCTGAAGTCAAACGATCAATGCACAACAGGGAAGAGCCAGTGGGTGTAGGGAGGCTCTCTTCTATGGAGCCTTAGCAGAGGCATAAACCTTGTCTGCTGCTCGGGAAGGACTTCTCCATGGCCAAATCCCTTCCATAATTGGGTGTAATTATTCTTGTCCTTTGTTCTTGCTTGTGCCCGTGTGAGTGTTAAGTCTTTTAATCTGGGAGCCATTAGAATGGCAGAATAACGAGGTCACCTGGATTAGTAGCTAATGGATTCTTTCCTCTTTGTTCTGATGATAATAGGATGGGACAATGACATATTGCTCTGAAGCTTCTGGGAGAGAGTTTACAGGACTCTGGCTCATGTGATTGCAAATTAGGTGGCAATACAGAGAGAAACCAGTCATAATTCTTTCTTGTTTGTGGGCAGCTCCTGTAGCTGTTTTTAGGGTCATCCTGTTCCAAAGCAGTCTTCCCAGCCTCACATCTCAGTCCCCAGGCCACGTCTGGCTTACCTTGCAGTAGAGTATAGAAGGCACCGGAGGCCGATAGGTTGGTGGTTATGGTGACATCATCCTTGCTGGACGTCTCTACCTGGACATGAACCGAGCTGTCTGTGTCACTTCGGAAACTGCTCACTTGGCCAGTAGGGAAGGTGACATTTGTCAGGCGACCAAAACTGTCGTACCTAGAAACCAAAGGGCAGCACCGATGAACAGAAATATGGCAGTGCTGCAGCAGGAACACGGCATTTCTACCTCCTGCCAGGTTCTGCATGTTCTGCTTTTCTTTCAGACCTCACCCCTGCCACCGCGTTCCTCGCCCAGCACACTGTGTCCAGGATCTGGCGCCACCTGTTGATCTCTGCTGGAAAGTCCTCCACGGGAGTCTGAATTTCTCTTCTAATCCACAAAGTGGGAAGGATACTCCAGCCCTGCCCTGACCCAGGATCAGTGTGAGGAGCATCTGTTTAATTCCAGAAAGTTCCTCTGTATTGGGGCTGAGTGTTCTAGGTCAGGACAAGGTTTTGGGGGTCAGATTTTAAAGCTGAGAATCTGGAGTCACATCCCACCTCCACTTAGAGACATGGTGAAGACCAAAAGAGGGAGGCTATCTAAATGCATGCAGACTTGTTACTGAGGCCTTCAGGGCTCCGGGAGACTGTCCTCCCTGAAAGTCAGCTCCCCGAGGAAGGGACTTCAATTGGCTACTGCTGTGTCCACAGAACTCAGAACGCTGGGCGCACATTGGACCTCTAGGAATGAATGCTGGCTGACATCTGACTCCTCCTCGCCTCTCCTGAGGACTTCCCCTTGTGCTCTGATCTTGTGTATTTCTCTGCATCTGTGTCGTTCCCCAAACAGGCTAAGCCTGATTTGTGCCAGTACAGCAAACCAGGGCATCTGGCCCCGAGTTCCTCTTGGCTGCAGCACCAGTGGAACTGCACAGAGAAGCCAGGCAGGGCATGCTGCTGAGGGGACACGGGGGCGGACACGCAAGGCCTCCTTCCTGCCTCTTAGGAGAGGACAGATTGTGCTGACTTGTACGTCACCTCCACGGGACTCAGAGCCGGACACACAGCGGCACCTAAGAGCACCTAGGACACCACAAATGTGGCAGGTGCTGTTCCCCCGTGTGCACTTTAACCATCTCCCCAGAGCTTTCAGCTCCAAGGCAGGATGAGGCTCTGCACCGAGGCAGACAGCTGTAATTATTATTGACGGTAGCCTGGACTGCATAATTAAATTGAGCCTGAGGAAGATACAACCTAAAGGCCTCATGCCTTCGCATCCTGGTTTTCATTTTCTACAAGACGGCCCAAACCCAGTAATTTTCACTCCTCACATTTTCCATTAGAAGGACTGAATGTCTTAATTAAATGAACATCAAATAGAACAGCCAATTTATAAAATTTTGTCTCCTATTCATTCATTTCCCTGCCTTCCAGAGCTTGAGAAATGCCGCTGGATCTCCCTGCTGCTAGATCAATACCTGTGATTATCCCGGCAGCAGAGTTCCCCTGGTTGACTGTGGGGGAAGAACTAGAGCTGCCCGTCCCTGCTTGCTCTGCCCGGGCCACCCCCTCCAAACCCTTTCTGCCCTGCAGGGCAGCCAAGAGCTCTCCTCCAGGGTGCAGGGTCTGGCAAGGGCAGTTCTCTGGGCTCCCTGGATTCCAGTGGCCTCAAGCCCAGCCCTGTGACTGGGTGACAGACAATAGCCTAGTTATGTCTGTCGTGGCTTTAGTTACGGGAACCCCAAGACCCTGGAGAGTTCCTTCCTTCCTAACCATAAGCAATGGGAGGGACATTTTGCATGGGAAGGTCTTTGGAGTGAGATGGCCTAGGCCATCTGGATGCGGCCTAGGCCATCTGGATGAAGCCAGCTGGATGCGGCCAGCAATGAGACCGTGGAGGGCAGCTTCTCACGTCTCTGCTCTTCTGACCTGCAAGCCCCTCACCACGAAGGGTGGTGTTCCAGCAGGCTACACAGCACAACCTCGGTGAGCCTGTTTCCTTCTCCTCCATGCACCTCATAGACACACACACACACAGATCAGAAGAGGCAGCCTATTTAAATGAATGGCCTTCAGGGCCCCAGGAGACTGTCCTCCCTGAATGTCAGGTCCTTGAGGAAAGGACTTCAGTTGGTGACTGCTGTGTCCCCAGAACTTAGAACGCTGAGTACACACTAGATGCTAAGTGTGCATGAATGTTGGCTGACTCCTTCCTGCCTCTCAGTGACTTCCTCTGAGGCTCTGGTTTTCTGTATCTCTCTGCATCGGTTTCTGTTCCCTGACAATCCTCATCTGGTCCAGGCTGGGGAGTGCTCACACTCCCTGTTCCCTTGCAGGGACGCCGTTCCCCATGATGCCAATGCGGCTGCCTCCTCTCACCCCTCATGTCTCAGTTCCGCGGCTGCTGCATTGCTGAGGGGTGCCCTGATCAGTGTTTCTGGCACAGGTCCTGCCCTCTGTGGCGTACCTCGCTGCATTGTCTTCATTCTACCCACTACCCCGTTTCTTTGCCTACTGTGGTCTGTCTCGTCCTGCTGTTGTACAAGCTCAGTGAGGCCGGTGACCCTGTCTGCATCCTCAGAGCCCGCAGGAGCACCCAGCAGATGGAAGGTACTCAACAATGCCCACCGAATGCACGAACAGATACATAAGGAAACAGTAGGGGCTTTTTTGGTCACACTGGGGGCTGAATCCAGGGTCTCAGGCGTGTTAGACAAGGGCTCTACCACTGAGTTAGGCCCCTGCCCCTGTGCTGATTTTCAGGACATCACTGGGGGTAATTACCTCCATCTGTTTCATTTGCTGTGCTGCCCCAACCCTCCCCGGAAGGGAGAGCTGCTATTCACAGAGTGACTTCAGGTACCAGCATCATGCACACGACCACTTTTCTGGAGGTTGGGATTATTGTTATTATTGTCAGTTTGCAGTGGTGCTAATGAGGCTCAGAGAAGATGAGAACTTGCTTAAAATGACAGTTAGGAAAGAACACGGATTCAAAGTCAGGTCTGCCTGGCCTTAGCGAATGTGTGCTTTCTTTTTACGCTTTCCCTAAAAGTGATAATGTTCCAAATCAAAGCCTTTGTGCTCATCGCCATGTGGAGTACGAGACAGTTTTGTTTGGAAGCCTCCAGTGGGCCAAGAAGACCGACGACTATCCCTTCTGGATGCTTTGTTCGGCTGCTGCAGCTGACTGCAGCAGTGCCAAGCCTCACCATGGGCAGTGGGGAGAGGCCAGTGCTGGTCAGACGATGGGCTCTCTGCTAGTTCCTTCAACAGGCTTTTCCTGCTCTATTTTTCCAAAGCATCTTTGGAGCACAGTGGAAGAAAACACATGAAAGATTCATGTAGTTGCCACGAACCCAGCTCTCAGAAGAGGTCTGCTTACGGGTATCTTCACACACACTGCAGGGCTTTCTCCTGCTCGCCCGGCGCTCATCCCGAGCCACTTGCTATGCGCAGCTAGTGAGGAAAATGCCAAATTGCTTCTGTGATACCAAACTTTTGCTGATCTTCATGTTGGGGTTGGAAAGTAAAGATTTGATTTCTGACTCTCAGCTCTGATTGTCTGAAACGACACCGGCACCAACGAGGGGAACAGATGTTATCACCTGGGAGTCATGAACTTACTGTCTGTGCGTGTGACAGTCCCCGGCCTGGAGCACAGGCGTGGATGGCACTATTGTAACACTGGCTACTTGAAAACCGTGTCAGAGCCAGGGCACGTTTTTACTTCTTCAGTAAAAATTGGTCCTCAATACCCACTTCCTATAGAGTTAAGTTCTTGCCGTGAACCTTTAGGACTGCCAAGACCTGGTCCTCCCTCCCACTGTAGACCTTTCTCTCACTGATGTTGTACTGCGGCGGTGCATCTGGTGGGACATGCGCAGGCTTCAGGCAGGCTTAGAACTGAGTCCTGGCCCTGCCACTTCTCTCTACCAGGGCACAGAGCCAGTGGGTCTCTGCTGGTCACTCTGCTCCACCCCATCCATTCTCTGCCCTTCTCCATACTAGAGAGGTCACCCCCTACCGCCCGTGTCCCTGGGCACCTGTTCTGGCCCTCTTCCACTTAGATTAAGTCATGTAGGGGATGCACACTGGCCAAGGCTGGGGTCAGGGCGGGCTTTCCCTACCTGTCCTCAGTGCTGCCCTACATCTCAGAGCAGCTGCAGCTTCTGCCGAGTGCCTGCTCCTTGCAGCTGCGAGCGGGGGCAGCCGACTGCTGTCTGACCGACCAGCCTGGGTCAGTACTGCTCTTAGGCGGTTGGTACCTTCTGGTTCCTCACTCCTCTCTCTTATCTCTAGAACATGCTTTTACTTGAAAGGTATTTTTGTTGGACATCGCATCTGAGGGGACAGTGTTTTTTCCTTCAGTACTTTCTGTCCTCTAGCTTGCGTGGTTTCCTATAAGAAGTCAGCCATAATGCTTATGTTTGTTCCTCTTATAAAAAGGCTTCCTCCCCTTTTCCGGGTTGTTTTCGAGATTTTCTTTCTGTGTTTTGTATTTAGTGGTTTCAATAGGATATGTGTGTGTGTGCACTTGCTGCTTGGTGCTTTTTGAGTGTTTGGGGATATGGGTCCACGAACAGCTCAGAGCCACTATTTCCTCAGATACTTCTTCTGCCTGTTTCCTCTGTGTTTTCCTGGAATTCCAGTTACGTGCAGGTTAGACCGCAGGATTCGTGGCCCTTGAACGTGCTGGCCTGTACTTCTTCTGTTTCCATTTCGGTAGCTCCAAGGATCTGTCTTCCTCCTGGCTGCGCTACATACACCACGTCACCGGGAGCAGTGAGCCCGTCCAAAGCATTTTTCATCTTTGTGACTGTTGAGCACTCTGAGCACTTTCATTGGATCCTTTCTTACGTTCCTCTGCTGAAAGTATCCATCTGATCTTGCACACTGTTCACCTTTTCCATTAGAGCTTTTAATATAATTATAGTTAGATTCTCTGAAAGATAGCTCCAACGCCTGTGGCACATCTGAATGTGGTTCTGATGATTCCACTTCTGCTTTTTCTTGCTTTTTTGTGTGTTCTGCTGAAACCGTGACATCTTGTATAGCACAGGGGACGCTGAGGCGATGGCTGATGCTGGAAATGGCTATGGGTTTCCTTTTCTTTTTATCTTTGCAGTACTGGAGATTGAAGCAGAGGTGCTCTACCTCTAGGCTATATCCCCAAACTTTTTCATTTTTTTATTTTGAGACAAGGTCTTGGTAAATTGCCCAGGCTGGCCTTACCCTTGAGATTCTTCTGCCTTGGCCTCTCTTTATAGCAGCTAGTAGGACGGGTGTGCATCTCTGTGCTTGATGGTTGAATTTCCTTCTGCTAGGACATTAGTGAGGGGTTTTGTACTAATTTACTTAGGATGTGGGTTAGCTGGGAAGTCAGCTGTTTCTATGGTTACCCTCTGTAGCTTGAAGGCTAATAGCCCCTCCAGCAGTGTGCTCAGGGTAAGATGCTGCTTTGCCAGAGGATTTCCCCCGTGGGCTCAGTGTCTATCCTCAGTTTAGGTCCTCATTTTTTTTTTTTTTTTGTGGTCGGCTCAGCACGCCCTGGGGGCGGGGCTGGCACAGCACATGGTGCCAGGGATCAAACCACGGTCCTTGTGCTTGCCTAAGCTTGCCTAAGCAGGTGCTTTAGACTGCTGAGCTATCTTGCTGGCCCTAGATCCTCCTGCTGTGTCTCAGAGAGGTCTCCTGCCATGCTCTGGTGCCCATTTTCATCCTTGTCCCATGGGATTCTGCCCCTGTGCCACTTTGTTCTTCGGCTGGCTGGGAGAGGGGAGGGAGAGTTTTCTGTGGTCCTGTGACTACTGTACCTGTCCCCAGCCTTAGGGACTTGTGTCCCTGAGTGCCCATGCTGAGCTCTCCAGTGCAGGCGTCCCTTCTCAGGTGCTTCTGGGCTCACTACATACTCCCGCTCCTCTCCAGCAGCAGTCACTTCCCCCTTCTTTGCTCATTCTGCTGAGTGGGCTCATGCTGTGGTACTCTTTTCTTTGTGGATGGAAGCCTCGGCTCCATGGGGAGACTGGGTGGCAGGCTCTAGGTCACACAGGCAGGTATCTGTGTTTCGCTCTCAGTGCCTGCTGCATTCCCTGGGGTCTGCCACAGTGATATCTGCTTAAATCTTTCCGCACTGTCTTTTGTGGAAATATTCCTGGCGATGTAGAGAAAAGTCTGAGGAGGACATGAACACTCACCAGTGTCTGCAGCCTCTGAGGGCTGTGTGCTCCCTTGTCTAGACACTCATAGCCTGCATAGAGATGTCAGCTAAGTGGCCTTGCTTGAGTCTGGTTGTGTTTGCCTAGGTAAGGGAGAGCTCACGTCCTGTCTGTCCATAAGTCTGTTGGTCCTTGGGTTGGACCAGTTGGTTACTCTGGTTACTTTAGCAGGAGTTCAAGGAAAACATACAAATTTGCCTTCAGCCTGGCTTGTTCTCATGGTGAAGCTGGACCGATGTCCACATTGGCTTTCATGTGCCCACACGGAGACCGGAGGCCACATCTTTTCATTTCACCAATCGGAGTCGGATTCTACTTCCTGCAGATGATAATCCAGGAGCTGGGACCTAACTCTAGTGTTCTTATTAGCATGCCCTTTCATCCCTTATCTTTCTCTTCTCAAGTCACACTGCACTTATAAAGTATTTGCTGAGAACTATGAGGTAGCAAGCCTGAAGCTCAACACAGAGAAAGAACAGGTAATGTGAGCCTCCTTGTCACGGCTGTCACAGGGCACCGGAGGCCAGAGCCAAGAGCCACATCACCTTAGGAACCTTTGGGAATCTGCTTGCTCCGGCCCACAGATCACTCAGTTTGGGACCAAGCCTCCTGCTACTGGGCCATTTTCTTGGCCACTGAATGCTGTGCCACCAGGAGCCACCTTTGAAAGCGATGAAGCTGCTCCTGAGAGATGCAGCCTGCACTCCGGCTCCACGGAGGATTTTACCAGCAGACTGTGGCCCGAGGGGAGAAAAGCAACTGTGAACTCTTTAAGTCAAGTTGCTCTGAAGTATGTCATATTTATGTTAGATGTATTATTGAATCTGTTAAGAGGATCGATAAAGTCAACTTAAAGTTGTGTTAGTAATAGCCTCTGCCACCGGAAAGTCTGGGCTGATTTTTAAAATATTAGAACATTTGGGATTGAATCCACTAAGCTGCATCATGAAGCAAAAGGGAGAAAATTCACTTAGAGCAAATTGTTCATTGACAAAAGCTGTACAGATCCTTGTTAAGAAATACCGTCACAACAAGGAGCATCGTCATCTTGTCTCCGAGGAGCCTCACAGTTCACAAAGTCGTTCTAGTTTCACTACTAATTTAGTCTTTGGATCATCAGAATGGCCCAGAGATGGGGTAGGGCAGCGATTATTTCTGTCTGGTTCAGACTTGGGTCTGAAAGACAGCTATCCTGCCCCGACCCCCACAGCTGAACAGCCCACAGTACGGCCCTGGGAGACCCTGGCACCCTTGCTTTGCTCCATCTAAACACGCCGCTCTGCTTTTGCCCACTCTCCAGCCTAGCCTGGATGTTCCAGGGCCCTGGCCTCGCTGCTACTTCATACCTTGGTCTCTCACACTTGGCACCTGACCTCTGCTTTCCACCTGTTAACACCTTTGTTTGTCCTTTTGATAGCTCACTTCCAAACTGCTGCTGGGTGCTACCTTTCATGTCCAAATGCCATTTCTGTGATCGCCAGCACGGCTACAGTGTTGCCTCAGATAACAGTGGCAGCAGGAATCACTGAACTCTCCATGCTCCATCTCTCGGAAAATTTGAACCTAATGCTCCCAGAATAGAAACTGTTTTAATCTCTATTATAGAGATGAGTCAGAAAGAACAAAGGTGAATCTAGCCAGTGCAGCCAGAGGAACGCAGACATGTGTGCTGGTGTGCTCTACAACCACCAGGTGCCCATGGGCTTATGCCTCAGGCTCTGTGTCTTAGTGTGTTCACAAGTTAAGAAAATGCAGCTAATTCCTGCCATCTGAGTTAACAATCCACCGCGAGACCCTCACCAGTTTATCTGAGCATCAAGCTGAGGGCTTGACATTGCAGGTGCCATGGAGGTGAAGAGAGAAGAGCCTAGCGTGCGGCAGCACCCTGCCCTCCCTGAGATGGTTTCTCCTTCTATTTTGGGACCTTCAGCTTCCATGCCTGGCTCGTGGGAGCAAGGATCTGTGCACTGTGATAAAATGGATTCTTTGGAATTTCAAATGCTGTTTTATACAGAGCAACTATAATAATGGTTCTTTCTTCATAAACATCAACTATGGCTTCATAAACATTTTATGCAGGAAGGAGATGGAGGGGCCCTTCTGGGAGAGGTGCAGAAAGCATTTTAGGTTTAGGGGTGGTGGAGAGCAACAGTGCCAGGGTTGTGATGTTTTCGGCATGGGATACAAGCGGGTGACCTTGGGAACCAATGGAGCGCACAGGCTTGCTCTGACAAAGCAGCCCCTGTACTGGCTCAGTAATGCATGCAAGATTTCCATCCCATCGGGTAAGGGGAAAATTGAATTATTTAGCGTATTTCCATTTCAATGAGTTAATCAAGATAATTGCTGTTTTCCTGGATCTTTGTCTTTTCTTGCAATTAACAAGGCCCTTGTTTGGAGAAAGGAATTTAACTAGTGAACTTTGTACAAAATGCTGTGACATTTATGGGTGCAAACTGTATTTGAAAATCAATTACAGATCCTTTTCCTTTATGCTCTGAGAGAAATTGATGCTTGATCCAGTATGAGAAAAATGAAGGGTCAAAGGATCCAGGCCCATTTGGGCTTGAGCTTGGTGGGATGTATGGTGGGCAGAACTGACAGAGCAGTGCTCGGGCCTCAGACCAGGACAGCGGCCCCTCGCTCTGCCCTGCTCTGGGCGACAGCAGGCAAGTGAGCCTCTCCCAGCCTCAGTTGCTATTTCTGTAAAACAGATAACATCTCCTGTGTCCCGAACTGCTGCCGGGACAGCGCACCAGCAAGACCAGTTCCTTCCCCCACTCCTGCACGCGAATCTTCGGAAGTCTTCCTCACCTAGCGGCGGGGTAGGATTCCAAAATGAAGCTTTACAAGATCCAAGAGATACTATAAGGCCCATTCACTAAAATGTCTTATACATATATTTCTGGTTACGACGGTCACAACCTAAGCTTGGGCTTCTCTGACCACACCACTTACACGGCCCTATGCAGGATGAAGGAGGAGGTGGCTACCTGAGGTGTGCACTCTGAGAACAGCGCCACCACAGTGCCACTCGGAGAGAAGTCAACAAAATTATAGCTAGTAGGTAAGGGAGTTAATAAAAGAATAGTTTAAAATCACACAGGAAAGGGCCAAGGGCCTTGTGTCCTTGTCCCCTGACTTCTAGAAGCTGTCACCAAAGGACAGCACAATATGCAAGTGTTGTTCCCATTAATGTTCCTGACCCGAAAAGAAAAGTTATGCAGTCTATGTCCTTAACATGTGCCTGAAGCGCAGGGACTTCTAATTTATTTTATAAGAAGTTGATCCAAAATGGCTAAAATAAAAGATATAGTTTTGGAATTTGAAGATGTGAGCTTTGATGATGTAGAAGGTTCCCCCACACTGATGTCCCTTTCCCAGTGCCATAGGTCTGAACAGCAGCCATCTGAAGGCACTAGGATTTTATCGAGTACTTTTCATCTACATCGTTTGCCTGCGGTGTTCTGGGCAGGTGACTGCTGAGTCTATTTCACAGATGTGGAAACTGAGGCCTACAGACAGGCTACGTCTGAGACACAGCTGGGACGGAAGCCCAGCTCCTCTGATTCCTAAGCTCCTGCTGCTGTGCTATGTCATTTCCTCCTTAGGAGTTGTCATTTGGAATAGGAACATGCAGAACATGTTACAGGTAGTGGTTTACATGCCAAATACTGAATTAAAATGAAAGAAATACAAGAATTTATACTCCATCAATCCACCTAAAACCCTACACTGTATCTAAGCACATACAACTGCCCCATGGTCTTATCTTGATACTCACTCATAAAATGTTGTCCATCCATTTTCATTGCTTTTGGTTGCCAGAAGGCCAGAACTGCCATGGTAGGTCATGATGGCCAGCTCGTGTCCTTGTGTGGTCACACTTCTAAGGGCACTGTTGGTGCCCATAGTCACCCAGTATATCTGGCCATCGGGCACCACCAACCAGAGGGGCATCCCTGTGGAATCTCGGCGGACGTTCACCATGTTGCCGTTGTTGTCTGTGATGAGTGTGACATCACCGTCCCCAGTGTAGGTGAAGTTGTACAGGTAGTCTCCCGTGGGCAGGCTTTGGGTGTACAGATGCTTGCCACTGGTGTCGAACAGGTACAGCTCCTGGTCGATGGGTGAAGACAGCTCATACATGTTCTGGGTGTTGAGGAAAGGTTTGTTCTTCCGGATAAACCGAATTCGGATGTTCCCAAGATCAGCCACGTAGAGTTCCCCATCAGCACACACAGCCAGGGAAGAGGGGGTATTCAGCTTTGCATCCTTGGCATAACCATCATCACCAGAGAAACAATCACAGTTGGCATCATTTTTACAGTCACAGCCACTGGGGGCCCCAGCAACCAGCGAGATCTCTCCACTCGTGGTAACCTGCCTGATGCGGTTGATTTTCTTCTCATCGGTCTCAGCAATATACAGGACCCCATTGTGGGAGACAGCCAGGGCAGTGGCTGACTCCAGAGTGGCATGGATGGCCACCTTGCTCAGCAGGAAGTGGTCAATGCCGGGGACCTGGCAGTGCATGGGCCTTCCTGCGACAATGCGCACCTGATGGTTCTCAGAGATTTGCAGCACCACATTGTTGTCCAGGACATAGAGAGAGTTGTCCATTGGGTTGATGGCTAGGTCTGTGGGCCACTCCAAGCGAACCTGACAATGGAGACACCAATGCTCAAGTGATTGGCAAGATGCTCATGCTATCCCACACCCACCAGAACTCGCCAGGGAGACTTAAGTGGCTGTCACATAAAGCCTTGACTGATTCTCCTACAGCCTAGCATCAAAACTGGTGTCATAGCTGCCACCAAGACATCTGGTGTTCTCTGAAGACTGATAAAACCTGAACAAAGGGACAATAGCAAGAAGACACAGTAGGCAAGGGGACAAGATGCTGGGGCCAGAGAGGCCTGGGTTCTATCTTAGCCCCATCACTTATGCCCTTGGGCAAGTTACTCTACCTCTCAGAGCCTTGGTATTCCCATTTGAAAAACAGCAATGCAATCACAAAGGGACCCCGACCCACAGTAAGTGCTCAGACCTGCAGTGGTTGTACAGGTGGGAGGGGAAGACAGGCAGTAGAGTCTGGAGGTAGAGGAGGAAGACAAGCTGTCCAGAGACTTAAAAGACTTTGTGAATGCCCAAGATGATACATACATGAAGACGATTTCCCAAATCTGCATGTACTAGCATGGTCAGGTGCTGCAGGTGTAAAGTAACTATGGCCCCTGACTGGCATGACTCAGAGCAGTGACTCTCAAAACTGCATTCCAATGACCTGTAGACATGTGAGAAAATGCTGGTGTGTAACTCCCTCCCTGGGTCAGTGAGATTTCTGAGTGGGGCCTGGGCTTTGGCACAATTGCAAAAGCTTAGAAGGCAATGGTGGAGGAGAGAGAGGAATCAATGGGATCCTTGCCCCATGAAGTGTGAGAATCGGACCAGCACCTTAGCAGCAAGCTGAATGACAGCCTCACCCTAAACCTACTGAATCTGGACCTGCTTTAGGCAAAACCTGTGTGCTCTCTGTGCATGCTGAAGCCAAGCAGCCCTGCTCCACAGGGCAGGGCCTCAGCAAGCAGCTCCCTGGAAGGGAAGAGTTGGCAGTGGGCTTCAAGTTGCAAGGCCTGAGCCCAAACAGCCTCTCCGGAACCAGGCGAGGAAAGTGGCTTGGGCTAGGGTGGGCCCACAAGTGGGCTCCCAGGGAACTGTGCCAGGAGAGCCTGGGCAGGAGTGTTCTGCTCCGTGGACACAGAGGCGCGATCGGCAGAGGTCTCACCCTGGGAGCTGCTGGGTACTGAGGGGAGCCGTTGTCTTCCCCAAGAAGCCAGCCACACTGCTGGTGCATTCCTCCTGCTCTTCTAGACCTGCCTAAAGGCTCATAACTCTAGGGATCCTGAGCCCCCTAAAATCCTTTCATATTTGGCCCAATTTGGAGTTTACTCAAACAAGTATGGATCTTTAGATAAGAAGTTTCTCTCACGGAATTTGCTCTTTTATACCACTGTCTATGAGTGTATCCTCCACAGCTTTAAACAATGATAAAAAGCTGGAGCAAACTCAAGGGCCCCAAACTGGGAACTGGGTAAACTGGGGTTCACCCACAGATTAGAATGCTAAATTCAGTCCTTAGCGGTGGTGTCCAGTGGATGTGCAACGACACGGGATGGTGTTTGCTGTGTGTTAAAGAGAAAGAACAGGTTTCAGATCTGTAAGCACAGGGTGACACCAATTTAGGGAATATGACAATAAGGTGGATTATGGGTGGAAAGGAGATTAAAAACTTGGGCAATGATTAAAAACTATTAACCATGCAAGAATCAGTGATTTTAATATTCTTCTTTGTGTGGGGCTGGGGAGATGGCTCAGTGGAATAAGTGCTTCCCTGGCAAGCGCAAGGGTCTGCATTCAATCTTCAGTTCCGCAAAAA
>NDGM010968162.1:0-13075 GCA_002564305.1 Octomys mimax
GCCATTGTTTTTATATTTTTTCTTTAAAGTAACTGATGTCAAAATAAATAAATAAATAAATAATAAAAATTAAAAAAAAAAAAAGAACTTCACAAGACAAACCCACTTCATCCGGTGGAAAACATGTTTAAAAACAACGTTCACACTAAAAAATAAATAAATAAATAAATAATAAAAAAATAAAAATACAGGACACTTGGAATGTGTTGTGGCTTGAATGGTTGTCCTTTTGTTGAAATCTAATGGCCATTTTTTTAATAGTATCTTGAGCTGAGACCGTGTGGTTAGGCTGTGGAGGTCTGCCCTCAGGAGTGATTAATTCTGCTTCTGTGCAGGGTGAGCCTTGGAAGGGGATGAGCTTCCCCTGTCTGCCCCTCTCTCCAGTTCCCTCTCTTTATTCCTCCAACATGTGACACCTCTGCCATGTTATGACACCACAAAAATGTCCTCAGCAGACCTGGTCCCTCAGCCTGGAACTTCCACTGTTCAGCACTGTGAGCCAATAAGTTTCTGCTCACCTTGAAGCATCCGGTCTGTGGCATTTAGTTATAGTAGCATAAAAGACTAAGAAGAACAGAACAGGGGCCAGCAACATGGCTCAGTAGAATAAGCACTTCCCTGGCAAGCACAAGGGCCTGAGTTCAGTCCCCAGCTCTGAAAAAAAAAAAAAGAGAGAGAGAGAAGAGAACAAAGAGCTAATCATATACATACCTTCTAACCGAATTCACTAATTATTATCATCTGGCCATATTTGATTTTTTCCTCAGGGTGAGTACAGGAGAGAGAGTGCACATACACCTGCACACACAGGCCCACATATACACCTCTACATGCATACACCCACATGCACAGGTCACATGCACACACCCATGTGCATATGTATTCACTGTACTTTCTCTGGACCATTTCAGAGATACCTGCAAAACTGCGTTCCTTTATTCCTAAATACTTCACTGCTACTTCCTAAGAAAAAGGATGTTCTCATTTGGCAACATTTATCAAATCCAGGAATCCAACAGTTAGACACACTCTTATCTAATACACACTCCATTTTGCAATGAGTATCCCAGTAATGTCCCTTCATAAAAATCCTTTTCTCTGATCACTGACCCAAAACTACATACGGAATGTTCGTTTTTAAAACTATTGAAAATTTTCAAAAGTAATTGGGCAGTTAGGTATTTTGAAGAAAGATCCTGTGGGTCTGATGTTTCTGTATGCTTTGATTCATATTATGGCTATGCATCTTCAGTAGCAATACCACATAATGTAACTTTTTCAGTGTGTAGACCAGAAATCTTATCTCAAGCTTTCCCATCATTTATTATATCAACATGGATCACTCAAAATCAGTCATGCTTCTCCACAATGAAAATAACCATTATTTTCACTTTTAAATAAATAGGTAGTCTTTGTGGAGATAATTTGATAATATGTAAATATTCTTCAAATTTTTAGCATCCAATGATTATTTTGAATCAGATCTTTCTATAATGGTTGGAAAATGGTGATTTTCTACGTTCATTGTTCCATGTTTATTAGTTGGTGTAAACATTCTTTCTTCTGAAGGTTATTCTTAATCTGCACTTTTATTCTTTGAATGTACTAGCTCAAGACATTTTAAAAAGGTATTTTAAATGTATTTTTTAAATTTAATCACAATTTTATTTTTATATTTCAAACATTACATATTCAGAAGCCCAACTCTGACATTTCAGATTGCTCAACTTGGCCATTTTTTATTCCTTGTTGGAAGCTTCTAAGTCTTGCTTCAAATTTCTAAGCATAATCTAAGGCCGGTCCTGTCTTGTTACACTTCTACCTAATTACTCCTGCAAAAAGTCTACTCCTGCCTAGGGATCCTGAAAATATAGCTGTAGTTTACAGCAGATTCTCTTTTGTCATCTTTCAACACATAGTACTAAAGAAGACTTAGTCTGATTCGATAATTTAAGGACCAGGCTTTCTTCTGTTCTACTAGTTCAATTTATTGTTCAGAGAATAATCAAAATAATATCCTCAGAGAAAAACTGCCTTAAAAAGTTTAGTATCATATATACTGGATGATAACTTTCTGAAGTTTAATGTTTTTAAAATGTGTGTACTATGAAGTAACTGCTATACCACAGAACAAGTTTGACAATTCTTCCAGGAAACATTATTCAAATAATGTATGTTGAGAGGTGAGGGAAGGGAGAGGGAAAGAGACAAGTATGGATGTAGGATTTATTAGAAGTTTCTGCCTGAAGGTAGGGCATGTCTCATGATGGAATAAACTGCCCAACTTTGGATGCAGTTAGCCCTGAGATATCCACAGCTCTGTCTGGATAAACCTATGTTAATAGACTGTCTAAGCATATTCTTTATTTTTATCAATTTATTTCTCACTTGCATAATAGGAATATTAATGGCATCTACCTATGATGACTGTTATGGAAATGAAATTAGATAACTGATGTGACATTCCTAGTGCAGTCCCTAACAAAAAAAAATCTTCCATCAGTTGGAGATTACACTGTAGCCTTTGTCCTGGCTACTATACAATTGCATTTGTGGTTTCTCTGTCCCTCCTTGCAGCACCTGCAGGTGCTTGGCAGACCCGGGAAGGGGGCTGGTATGGAACAGTGTCTCAGGCCCTCCTCATACCTCCTGTCTTGTTGCAGCTAAGGAGTTCACAGCTGACCGCCACCTGAGCTGTGCTGACCACGAGGGACCTGGTTGCTGGAGATACCGTGGAGATCCCTTAGCCAGGCAAGTATGTCCGTGTTGCAGAAAAGGCACATTGGTCGCCAACGCTACATGACAATTTCCTTATTAAAAGCATCCAACTCACTTTCTTCTAATTTTCTACTTCCTTAGCATCCTCCAGTCCTTAATTTTATTTCCCCAAGCTTTCTTTCCTATGGAGAATAAAAAGTGCTGACAAGATGACAGGAGTGTTCTAGTCTACTTGGCAGTTAATTTCCTCATAGAGACTTGTAAATTAATGTTCTGGTGTATAATCACATTCTTGTAAGTTCAGTCAGAAAAGAATCAATTTGCTTGGGCCTGTTAACCTCTGGGTGACCACAGGATAACCCAGTTTCTCAACCTGAAACCTGGTTAGCACACCCTGAGCAGCAATGATCCAGAGATGATGACACCCACACACTGCGACACAGGCTGGATCGGCCGTTCATTGCATTAGATTCAACATTTAACATTTCACTGAGTTCTTGTGACTATGAGTTAGTAGATATTAAAACACCTGGAATATGTTAAGACACATGATATTAATCTAATTTTCATTTTTTTAAACCACATGCCACACACAGATGAAAAAAAATCCAAGCCTGAACAGTTGCTCAAAGGACGGAAATGACCTGAAACTTCTGTCACACTGCATCACAATCTATCCCTCCCCCTCCTCCCTCAGAAGGGTTTTCTTTGACGGGTTTTCTCACTCTGGCAACTGCCTTTTGCAGTTGGCTATCATTGTAGTGTATCCCTCTGTAATGCTTAAAGAGAGAATTGGTGGGGTAAAAGAATATCTGAGACTAGCCTTATATATCCTGACGAATGATGTATTTAGGAACTCTGTTCTTGCACAAGAAGCCTGCCCTGTCTGTGTCCCTGCATCTTGGGAGTCAGTATCTGGGTCTCATCAGCCTGCTCTATATGTCACGTTATCCCTTCCATCCCTAATCCACCTACTCCCTACAGCCCATATTTACTACTTAGTCATCAGCACTGAGTACTAGACGGACACTACTGATGTCTATATTAAATGACTGGAAATAAATATTTTAAAGCTATCTTTTATCACAAATCTCAAAGATAAGCCCATTTTTTACAATAAAAATGTGGAGTCACTAACTTGTTATGCAAAGTTTAAAGTTTTAGTTAAAAGAAGAGGGACTAAAAATCCTTTGATCACAGGTGGAAAGCACACTTTCATGGGGATTATCAATAAACCCACCTCGACGCTGGTATGATGAGCAATGAACTGACTGATAAAAGACTTTATCATCTACAAATATATATTGTTCACTTTTTTCAGAACAAAAACATCTTGAAGATTTTTTTCTTTTCATTTTGGGCTTTTTTTCTCCACTTCTGACTGCTCAGAAAACTGTGCTCCCAGCCAATAGTCTAAGAAATCTATTACTTTTTTAAAGTAATGACACCTTTCAGTACAGATTAGAATCACAGTCCTTGTGAGGCACTTCCACTGGGAGCTCTTGGGTTTCACATTGGCATATTTGTTTTCTAGAAACTAGCTTTCTATTTTATATTTATACTTGCTCATATTTATACTTGTTAATTATTATAAATAATTTGCCTATTCCTTTAACCTTTGCTAATAACAGTTAAATTATAGGGATGGGACATTTTTAAATTCTATTTAAATCTGTCACTGCTGTTATATAGGAGAAGCCAGGACAACAGTTTTTTTTTGTTGTTGTTGTTGTATTTTAGGGAAGGGTCTACAGGGTGTTCAGGGTCTTACTACTAGATCAGGCTCGTAGTGATTTTCCTGTTTACAGCTTCCCAAGAGCTGGGATTATAGACTCGCGCCACCATGTCCAGCCTCAATTGCTGTCTCGGCCAGCCCTGGGGGCAGGACCTGATCAAACCCCCAGCCACTGAGCCTGCTTGCAGGCACTTTAATCTGCTGAGCTATTTGGCAGCCCAGTACAACAGTTTGAACCTTAACACATGAAATCAAAAATGGAAGAATTTGGACTTGTAGAAGCGTGTGTGTGTGTGTGTGTGTGTGTGTGTGTCCTTTCTAATAGACCTCATATTTTCCAGAGGAAAAAGCAGCATGCACTTATGCTTTGTTTTGCTTCCTCTTTCACCTACAATCACCCTAGCTTAAAAATTACTCTTACTGTGTGAGTTTCCATTTTCTTCAGCTCAGTTGGTTCAGTTTTACAAGTATCACTGACTACCTACTGGGAGCCAGGCACTATCCAGGGTTTCAAGGAACCAAATATCAGCAAGACATATTATATTTCTTTGTGAAATTTGCATCTAAACAATTATTTGTAATTTCTTCTTCAAGATCTCTTCCCTTATTATAATCAGAATGATTTTAGTTTTGCCAGTTTTATGTTTCGTGATTTAATATAAGATATGAGTGACTTAACATGTTTGCAAATTCACTCATCTGAGGGAAGCTGGAAACAAGTAATTCCAGTTTCTCACCATAGTAATAGAAAAGTATTCACCTAGGTTCCCCTGGCTTTGCCCCAGGTGTCCTAAGATGAGGACATGTGATTTAGGTTTCAAACAGTGAAACGAAGGACAGTGCAAAAAAATGTTCATTATTTACTCAATCCAGTGCCTCAACACCCTGATAATCTCTCAGAACAGGAAGCATTCATCCATTGCTACTGCCTCACCTTAGTCAAGGGTGATGCCACAGGGCTTTAGCCCCCCACAGTTCTAGGCTGCACAAGCACAGCTAAGGAACAAAATCCCACCAATGTCCCTGGTCCTTCATGGCCATAACTCCTGCAGAATAGAGTGGGGAAAATAGAGGCAAAAACTGCAGAGCTCTAAGGCAAGCTAACTGCATTTATGTAAAAGTTTGCATTAAAGCCCCTTTTTTTCATAACCCTGCTCTGGGTTCTGCTGAGAACTGCTGATTCTATCTCTTTTTAATTGACATATAAAAATTGTACATATTTTTGTGACATCATATGATGCTTTAATAAATATGTGATGTTCAAACGAGAGTAAGCATCTCTTTTGTACTGAAAATTTATCATTTCATAAAACCACTTTATATTGATAGAAATTAGATGAGCGGTTATATGGGACAAAAGACTGGTACAGGCACTGCCTTCAGAGATGCAAGAGTAAACACTTGGGGGATGACAAGAGGGAAAACAGGCTCACTGGTGGTCCAGGCACGTTACATTTCTCCAAGTCTTTGGCCAGAATATTTAACGTGTGCATTTTTGTGACTTATAAAGTATGCCTAAACTAAACTGATTAGAGAAAGAAAGCAAACAAATGTCTTCAGAATGTCTGGCTTCTATGAATCCATAAATGGTGCTCATGGAGACAGTGTAAGACAAAAGGGATGGATGCCTGGCCTCAGGTTACGGTGGTGTTGCCTGGACTGCCAGGCGTAAGCCACGCCACTGTGCTGAGGCCAGAAAACAAGGGAGGAATAAGAGCATTTACCAAATTTGAAGAATTACCCCACTGTCAACTGAATTTTCTATACATTGAGAAATGTTTCATTAGTTATAAGGAGTTTTATATAAATGCAGTTTTATACAACACGTGCTCTTTCTGTTGTATATAATGTTATGAAAGAAAGAAACTCCCTATATTAAGAATTCCCCATTGACAGGTGACAAAAAAAATCTATGTCCACACAATGGACTATTTTTAAACAATAAAAAAGCAAATTATTGAATATGAAATGACATCAATGAATTTCATGATAATTATGAAAAACTATGTGAGTGGTTTTAAATTAAATAGTAAAAGAAAGTCACAGCCATTACCACTAAAAAGTATACATTGTATAACTGTTATATAGAATTCCAAAAAATAAAAATGAATCTGCCGTGATAGGAGTCCTTTCAGTGACACTGTAGAGGGGGGAGGGTTAGGGAAGAATGAAAGAGAGATTACAAAGAGAAATGAAGTCATCAGGGTGATGGACACCCTTATTATCTTGATTATGGTGATCTGAAAGTTCTCTTATTCTTTTCTGGTCATGCACAATTAATCATGTACTACATTATTCTACTTCTGTGCCTTATCCTAGCTTCAAAACTAATACACATGCCAAAACATATCAAACTGTTCATTTTAAACATGTGCAGTTTAGGCAATTATACCCCAACAAACCTATTTTAAAAATTATTAAAAACAATCAGCAATTTTTGAGAGGCAAAAACAGGTTACAGCTTATTGGTCCTAACGAGTTTGAGTTGAAATTTCCAACATTAAACATAATGAGGAAAATATCCTCAGGTCTGGGGAGACAGCTCAGCAACTTAAGTGGCTGCCTGGCAACCCCAAGGTCCTGAGTTCAATCCCTAGTACCAAAAAAAAAAGAAAAGAAAGAAAAAGCCTATCATCAAGTTGGACTAATGACACTGGCTGACGTGTACTGGGTGTGTGCTCCCACCAGCCCCTCCAGTGAGTCCCTCCATTGCATCTTTATTGCACCCTCACACAAATCCTATGAAGTACATGGCAATCACAGTCCTAAGGTACAGATGCAGAAAAAGAGGGCACAGAAATGTGCCCAACTGTGAGTGACCCAAATGCAGTGGCTTAAAGAAATAATTGCCGATACACATTAAAAGCAAGAGAGGAGATAGCTGGGGGGATAGCTCGGCAGTCTAAGCACCTGCCTGGAAAGCACAAGACGTGGGTTCGATCCCTGGTATTGCATGCTGTGCCAGTCCCAGAACCGGACATGGTGGCACACACCTGTCATCCCAGCACTGGGGAGGCTGAGGTAAGAGGATCACTACAAGTCCAAGCTGCTTAGTGAGACGCTGTACCAAATAAATAAAGATTTTTAAAAATTTTTTTAAAGGAAGAGGACTGGAAGCAGGCAATTCAGGTCCACATTAGCTGCTAAGCAGTGTGAACAAGCGCAGAAACGCTTCTTCTGTTGTGGCTGCACCAGGTGTGACATGCGTGCTGTCTAAGAGTTGCCTGACAGCTGCTGTGTCTTCAGGCATCACAGGGCTCCATGCAGGAAGAAGGGAAAGACAGAGTCACATCAGCTGACTCTCCCAGCTTTCTGGAGGCTCCTACCCAACAGAATCTTGATTATTTGTCATTTATCATAACTGTGTCATGCAGCCACCCTTAACTGGAAGAGGATAAAAGCAAAGGGGATGGTGGGTGGAGGCTGCAGGAGAAACCAGTCAGTTCCACTACAGCTACTGAGGCAGATTCCGGACTTGACATTGATTTATTACCCAAGCCCATGCTACTAAGCGTGATGCTTTATGAATAAAGCTCTCTAAATTCTCCCAAAAGGCATCTTAATATGCCAAGCAAAAGGAAGAAATCTCATCCTGAGAAAAAAATGAATTTGACATAATATGAATGTTACAAGGAGTGTGGAGATGATATTTGACATGTTAATTTCTTGTCTTTTGGGAGAGAAAATGTAACCGGAAAAGTGGGAGAGAGAGGAAGAGGTGAAGACAGGGAGGCGAGAATGCTGATCTGCAGAGCAGCTTCATCCTGCTTCTATGCACTGCCTCTGCCTCTGGCCTGGGCCGCAGCACGCCCAGAAGATCTTGGAGAGCTCTTCAGTGTTCTACTCGGCTGACTTGCTCGTCCTGCAGAGTTCTGTGGGTGGAAGGAAGACGCAAGGGAGGCAGAGCACCGCCTCTAAGGAAATGAAGGTTTGAAGTGAGAAAGCGAGAGCATGGCTCCCACGGAGGCGGCTTCGATTCGAGGCCACGTGTGCACACACTCCCACTGTCTGGTCAGCTCGAATGTGAACTCTATTTGCTCAAGAACATAGGAACTAGGAAAAGCATTTTGTCAGTTATAAAATATTACTTGTGTTAACTGCAGTTTTTGACTGAATATGGAATTTTAAGTCAAACACTAAGAAACAACGTTTTAAGTCTAAATTATTAAAGCTTCATTGCATAGTAGCTCATTTCAAAAACATATGCTTAAGTTAGCATCCATGTATTGAGTACTTACTGAATCATGACTATTCTGGGTTGAGAAATGAACTAAAGGCATAATCATTACTATGAAAAGAAAATAGCCTAATTAATGATGACAATTTGACAAGTGCTATAATAAATTTGTGAGACTGACAACAAATATCCTATTTCTGATTTCTCTTCCTTTTATATTTCTCATTTTAATTTCTCCTTCATACATAACAGTGAGGTAGCTAAGATGAAAAATGATAACAAAGACACTGAGAATTTTCATAGGTACAACTTTAAAAACAAAGAATCTAATCCAGGCATGGTGGTACACTCCTGTGATCCCAGTACCCTAGGCAAAAGAATTAAAAATTTGAACCTAGCCAAGGCAATTTAGCAATTTAGTAGGCCCTTGGATCAAAATAAAAAAGTAAAAAAGACGAGATGTAGTTCTAGTGTATTGAAGTCCCCAGTATTGCAATACACACAGATAGGGAGGGAGAAAGAGAAAGAGAGAGAGGAAAGGAAAGGAAAGGAAAGGAAAGGAAAGAAAGAGAAAGAAAAGGAAGGAAGGAAGAAAAGAAAAGCAAAGCAAAGAAAAGAAAAGAAGAGAGTTGGTACAAACATCACCAAAGAACAATTGTATTGCTTTTGACAGTACAGCAGCTATTTTCTGTTGAAGATTTTAAACTGCTTCCTAGAAGTTAGCAAAGCTACCACTTAGCACTAAAACTGACAGACATGCTATCCAAGGACAGTTTGGTGCCTTTTGTCATTCACAAACATAGCAAGAGCACAACACTGACATGGCAGGCCAACACAGAAAAGGAAACACTCCATGCTAGTTGGTGATTGTTAGTTACCTCCTTGTTAAAAGAAAAAAAAACTAAACTAAAGATCATATTCAGAAAATCTCCAAATTTCATGTAGAACCAAGGCACAAGAACAGCGTATAATTCCTCATTATCATCAATAGTTCTGTGGTCCTTTGATGCAAAACCTGAGACCTCAACATTGAGTCATATCATGAAACTGTCCTCAACACACACAGTGATGTAAAACCAAACTCAGAGAAAGCATAATGATATTGGTCACACATTTTTCCCTTGCATCAACAAAGCATAAAAGAACTTCAACTGCTACTAAACAATGTACGTGATATCACTGATAGAGACTCAGATAAGATCTCCAAGATCTCCAGGGGTAGCCACACTTGTCACTAACTATGTCCCCTGCAAGCACTGTATAGATGTGTAAATACCCACTTGCTCATGAGAAGCCTTTTAACTCCTGAGCAAAAAAATCTTACAAACATAAGACCATGATAAAATTATAGTATGTGTTGCTAACATGTTAAATTGGACTGCACAATCTATAGTTCTGATAAATGATTCCTGATAAGTACTGCTGTTTCATAATAAACAGCTCCTAGTAAGTATTACTTTTCAGGCTCAGATAGGTGTCACAGGAAATCATGATGAATAGAGAAAAGAAAGCAGCACTGGAATAGAGTATTACATGACGGAGAATACATGAATCTCAGAATGGTCTGAATGCTAAAGACTGCAACAAGCCAAGCTCAGAGCTGGAATACAGAGAGGTTGTGGGAGTTGGCTGGGTCACAAAAAGGACAGTTCTGGCTGTCACGGGCAGTTAGCACCAGTGCTGGTCTGATAATACTGAACACCTAGGTTAGGATGCCAACTAGTTTAATGAGAAGTTTGAATTTGATTCAGTGACAAACAGGGAACCACTGAATGAAAAAACTATGAATGTTTGGTAACGTAAGAATAGTGACTAATCCTAAATCTTTTTCCCTGACTTCAAGGAAAAAGCTATGAGCAAGATACCGAAGCCTCAATGGACATAAGAGACTAACAAAATCTCAGTGAATTATTGTCAAGAGAATGGATAGGAATTTGTTTCCAGACAGATCCAACTCCAATGAGACCTTTTGAGATCTGTGCATAGGAAGGTGAAAGAAGGCAAACCAATCATCCCAAAAAGATCCTAGGACAATATCCTTTTGGAAAAATCAGGTTCCTGAAATAGAAGGGAACTGGAAGAGGAATCAACCCATGGATTGAAAAGGAAAGGAGTTAGTCATGTGACCTTGTGAAAATTAAGTGAGATGCTTTATGGAACGTGTATGGGGCGTGAGTGAGTGTCCACATCAGTGGACAGGGCTGAACTGCATGCCACACCTTTCCAGGCAAGTTCTCATGAAAAAGAATAAGATTTCCAGAGTTTACCATGATTTGAACATTTGTGTTTTTCTAAAATTCATGCAGAGATTTAATCAGCTACGTGATAATATTAAGAGGTAGAGTCTCTAGAGGGTGATAAGTCATGAAAGCTTCACCCTTACATGCGAGCTCAGTGATGCTGTTTTTAAAAGTTTCACACATTGCTCTCCCTTTTTTCCGCTCTGTGCTTGTGCTCTTCTGTCATGTGAGGATGTAGCCGCAAAGGACCGCTGTGGGCACAAAGCATGCTCCACTGACACTGAAGCTCCAGCAACCTTGATTTTGGGCTTCCTATTCTCCAGGTCTATTAAAGAATAAATGACTGTGTTTAAGGCACCAGTCAGGTGCTTTGTTGGAGAAGCTCAAGCCACTAAGACAAAGCATTTAGAAGGAAAGGTGAATTTTCTCCTCCTTCTAAAAATACCGCCTCATTGTATTCCCATCCGCAGTGCTAGTAACTGAGTGGATCAGTTTATCTCAAACCACTGAAATTTCAAGGACATTTGGCCCCTTATGACAAAACACCCACTCAAATATAGTAGAATTATCATGATACTTTACTAAATGAATTCATGAAGGTTGTTGGCTCTTGTACTCACTCAACCTTACCATTTTGATCATTGCTAGTAAAGAGGGGTGCTTACTGAGTACACTCGTAAGCATTTATTATGTGACCCTGAAAGCACAAGGAGAACTGAATGAATTAGATTTCACAAAAATTTTTAGCTTGTGGGCCACAAATAATACAACCAATACAACCCACAAATGATATATCTAATAAAGGACTCTTATCTAGCATACACAAAGGCATGTGTAACTGGATAATGAAAAGATAAAAAGCCCAACAAATCATGACCAGAGTACAGAGAAGCATTTCTCCAAGAATACACATGTGGTGAATAACACATAAAATGATGTTACTCATTGGTCATTACAGAAATGCTAATCAAAGTCATAATGGGATATAATTTGACAGCACTGGGATGGCTATAATCAAAAAGACAGACAATAATGAGTCTTGGTGAGGATCTGGAGAAATTAAAACCTTCCTATATGGCTGACAAGAATGTATATGATGTAACCATGACAGAAAATAGCTTGATGATTTCTCAAAAGCAAATACATGGTTACCATATGACTCATAAATTCTGCTCCTAGGTATATAGCCCTCCTACAATGTAAATATATGTCTTTTGAGAAGCTTATACCATTATTTTCATGGTAACATTCTTCATAATAGTCAAAATGGGGAAACAACTCAATACCCATTGACTGATAGGAAGACAAAATATGGTGGTGTTCCTCTACATGGCAGAATATTATTTATCCACGAAAAGTATGGATGAAATGTCCAAAATAAACGCATCTATAGAGACAGAAAATGGAATATGGTTGTCTAAATTGTGAGATGGGCGTAAAAGGGACAGACTATGACCACTAGTGAATATGGCTTTCTTTCGGGGGAGATAAATGTTCCATGGTTAGGCTGTCATGGTGCTTGCACACTCCTGTGAATATCCTACAAGAAAATTTAAGTTAGGCCTTTTAAATAGGTGAAAGGGCACTGCCTAGCATGCAACAGGATTGGATGGATTGGATTGAATCCTCAGTAACAAAACAAAACAAAAAAAAAAGTGAATGTTGTAGGGTATTAGCTACATCTTAAAAAGAAAGGGTTTGATTTTTTTTTTTTTTCCTTCAAGAATAGTTTGTTGGTTCCTACTCGTCTCAAACAAGTTTTGTCTACTCTGTTCTCTGTCCTCCTGGGCCTGACACTCAGCAAATACCTTCAGAGACAGAAGCGGCTCAGTTTTCTATTCTCTGAAAACAGGGTTATCCTTGAAAAAGTATTAATCACAAGGGGCCTGATCTCATGCTCAGGTTTCTAATTTAGTTGCATTTCAGATTTCTGTTTTCAGTGACCAAAACATAGATTAATGAAAAATTATATATTGAATCTCATTTAGCTACACTGAATATATAGATTCTAGTGCAGTAAAATTACCTCTCATTAAAACTACTTCTGACATTGCCAGTCAAGCAGAAGACCCAATACTATTATGGGCTGGCTACTGGACTCTTTTAGAATATTTTGCTGAGTTTACACTTAGCAAAAAAGGGATACAGATGAATGTCCATTTTGTTTCTGTGTATTCAAAGTGGTTAGGATAGATATGTAGTTAC
>NDGM010968165.1:0-12828 GCA_002564305.1 Octomys mimax
AAGAATCATGATTTTAATTTTTGAAAACATTCAGTACTGCAAACATATACTAATAAAAAATGAAAAGTGTATATTTATCAGCAAAAAACCTGATTGTGAAATCCAAAAACAGATTCCCCTGTGAGTGGGCTGCGAGTCACATGCCGTTTAGTGTCTGGGCCCAGACATGCGCACTGGACACACTTTGGGGAAGCCGAGTTCAATCCCTGGTTCATGTTAAAAAATATCTTAAAAGTTTGACTTTAACAAAAAAAATTCTCAGTTACCTTATCCGCAAAGACAAACAAACAAATTGAAAAATAGATAAGAAACTTGGGAAACTTTCCAGCTAGCCCTCAGGGATTTGGTGTAGTCACAATGTGTTAATATTTTATCAAAAATATAATAAGCACGGAACAGCAGTAGCGGCGCTTCTTTCTGTTTAGAGTTTGTGGTGTTCCTATTGATGCTTAGATCTTTTAATTTTACCGAGCGTGGGGGTTACATGGGCTCAAGTCGATAAAATCTAGCTATAGCCATCCTAAGGGCATTGTGCCGTAACTCTGTGCCTCGTGCTTTGCAGGGAGCCTCTGACCGGGCTCAGGGGCTGGTGCGGCGGCGGCTGCGCAGACTAGGGGACGCCTTTCGTGTCAGCCTCCCTATGCAGACAAGTAGGAGAGGCAGGGACCCGGCAGAGGAGAAGCTTCCGCTGGAAACCCTGGAGTTTGCACTCAATGAGAGCCCTTCACACAGATACCTGGAAGCATGGAAAAGAAATGGGGGACATTGCCCGTCCCCGTCTGAAGTAACTAAGGACAAGGACCTTTGGGGACGTGTGTGAGCCAATGCACTGGGCCTTTGAGGGTACAATCTGTATTTGTCTCTAGGGTTTATTGCATCTCAATCTGGCCACGCCCCCAGAGACCACGCCTCACGGAGTCCACACTCCAGGGAGTCCACGCCCCACAGAGTCCATGCCCCACGGAGGCTACGGTCCCCACAGAGGCCGCTTTACTCTTTATGTATTTTATCTGGTGAATTTGAAGAAGGCGCCTGGGAGAGACATCTCTTAGCATTCAGACCTGCTTCTTCTTCTCCCCCCCACACCCTTTCTCTGATCTCTCAGGGAATCATTTTCTCTAGCACTTGAGGGGCCTTTTGTTAAGAGGGCTGGAAGAGAGATTGCTGCGCATCCATCTTGACAAAATTAAGCCAAAGTTGGGGAAATGCCAAAGGGAGCCGGTGGCCTCCATGCTGCAGGCTTCCCTCAGCGTTCTGAAGAGGAAGCGCAGCCCTTCCAGCCAGCTCCCGCCGGTCTTCTTATCAGTGCTTCCGTCTCCCAGTCAAGACCCTCATCAAAGCTGAAGGCAGGCGAGCCCTTGGCAAGCAGGAGCCCACTCTCACGAAGAAACAAAGATGGACAGCTGATCTCATCCATCCCTAGAGAAGCTGCAGTCCAGCTCTTTAGATATTACACAAGGAATCAACGATGCGGAGGAAATGATAATTCGTACTGCACGGATGCACACAGCCCCAAAAGCTTGTGTGGGTGACCGTAGTGTGGGCTTCAGGATCAGGGACAGGAACCTGAGCATCTCCCCCACTTGCTTCATGTTTGTGAGGCTTTGGACATCTAAGCAGAGTGGCAGCACCATGTCGTGATGGACAATGCACACAGGGGTCGCGAGAAGGGGTGGGAAATACTCAGCAGGTAGAGGAATGAAGATAAAGGGGTATTTGGCACTCCAGAAGGCCTTGTGCTGCAACAGAGGTTGAACTTACAAGGAGGCTTTCTCTGCTCCTCACTGTCCTCTCCCTGCTTCCAGCCTTGGGCTCTTGCTCTACTGAGAGCGCACCTCCCCACCTCTGCGCCTTTGCAGCAGGCGGGGAGGCTGTGTCTGGACATAGCTTAGTACTTCATCGTTCTCATAGTATATGGATAGACATGTTCACTCTCTTAGAGAGTGAATCATCTGTTATAATTCATTTGATGTGTATCTCCTACTAAGGGTTGCTGCAGCCTGGGGGTTTAGTCTCCAGTGGGAGCAAGTTGGAGGTGCGCTTAGAGCTTGAGGGCCGACCTTGGGCTCTTTAAGCTACATCGCGTCACCTCCCTCCGTAATGTTTTCATTCAGATGTCAGAAAATGAAGAATTGCAGTCTGGGTGCTTTGGCACACAGCCAGTACAACTGGGGTTTTCCCGTTTTAGCTCCTTAGAGTAAACCTTTATAAAGCAACTGCAACCTTTACCGACGCCAACTTGTATCACTTAAAATATTGTTCTGGGAATATTGGAGTCCAGTTAAATATGTGTGAGCATTTTGTGACACAGCACATATATCAGTGATCTGACAAAACATTGATTAAAGAGGAAGAATGTTTGTCTTTTCTTATAAAATTGTAAATGCGTAGGGAAAGCACAGTATTGTACTTGCGTTTGAAAGGGTTATCTTATGATGAATGAATCAATATTAAAAATCTTCACTGGCTGATGAAAGCTAATTCCAGATCTGCTCTTAAAATATTTATGCAACAGAAACAGTGTGACCTTCCGTTTTTGTAATACCAAATAAAAATCATTAGCTTCGATCTTGCTGATTCAGGATTTGTGGTAAGCATGCATGCCTGAGTAAAGTTGATATTCAGGTTAACGTTGCCCTAGAATAAGAGTGTTAGGTGAGTTCCTGTAGCAATGATATTGGCAGGACTGTCATTAAGTTTCTTAGGGCAGACTCTGTTTCCTCTGCTTAGCTATGATTTTAGTTTTGGAAGCAGAACTCCATATGCTGTGTTTAGATACATGAGAACGCACTTGACTTGGGGCCAGGTAGTGGGCGTAGGTGAGCACCAGTTCATTCCTTGGTGGGACAGTGCTAGGACCGGTGGCACTGTGCACTTCACAGGATGGCTGTGTACCACAAAGCGGGGAGTGTGAAAAGGTGGTTCATGAAAAGTTCTCAGCAAAGCCATGGTGTGATTATAAGCCATCATAGTAAATGATTATTTGTAAATGATTACAAGTTATTTTTGCAAGAAATCTACTCAATCACTTCTCAGCCTTTTGACAAGATCAAGTGTGAAGAAAAACCTGTTCGTGCCTTATGTTTTTGCTTGTTTTACACTTACGTCTATCAAAAAGCATCAAACCTGCAATTTATGATTTATTTGTTTACTGATTTCTTTAACATACTCTTATGTTCTCCTATTCACTGTAAAATTTTCCTATATTTTATATCTGCAATTTGCCCTAGCCTTATCTTCATGGTAGACTGAAAAGGCCTTTAAAATATTTGTGGGCTCTTAAAACACTTCCTGTTCCTGAGCACCAGTAATAGAGACTGGCATTCTCATCTTCGTAGGATTGGCTGTAATCTCTCCACTGGCCAGTGGAATGTGGCGGGGTCACTTTCTGGAAGGAGCTTTGAGAACAAGCACTTGATCACCAACACAGATTGGCCTCCTCAGCCACCAGCTCAAGTAGCATGCAGAGGCTGCTTTGGCAAGTCAGGCCTCAGCTAGGAGGCGATAAGATAAGACAGGGCCATGCAGGGCTGGGAATGAAGGCACGAGATAGAAGATGACATCATTTCACAGCTCTACATCCTTTCCATCCTGAAGTTATTTATTATCACACAATAACCGAACCTAAGCTGACTAACACAGCTTCACACAATACAGAACTGCTTAGGGCACTCCTTCCTCATGACGTTTCGTTATTATCTACTGTACAGTGCTCCACCTCTATAGCATGGACCTCTGAAGTTCTCATGGCCCGACTCCTCGGAGCCCCTCCCTCCTTCCTTTGCCTCTTACTCCCCCCCACTCCCTCCACAGCACCCAGCAATTGCACATTGCTTTGGGTTCTCCACACCTCACTCTGCAAGGTACTTTCTACCACCCTAGAAGATTCTCCTTTATCCTTCAGAACCCAGTTCGAGGCAGGCTTCCTTCAAGAAGCTCAAGCTGTGACCCTAACCCTACACCCGTCCTGCGGCCTTCCACCTTTGAACTTCCTTCTATAAATTTACTGAGCTTAAGGTATTGAGAGCACATGTCCCAAATTTCTGAGTTAGGGTCACATTTACTTTCTCTTCCTGATAATGCCTGGCACAAAGAGACAACAGACATTGATTTCTATTTCCTTCTTTTTCCATAGTGAATGAAGTTGAAATATATACTCTATATTTGAAATGAATGATTCTCACTCTGCGGCATTTCTAAGTTTCAACTTCTCCCTCAAGAACACTGATTTCTATAAAAGAAAGTGACTTGAAGTCATTGAGTAAAACATTTAAAATAGAAATTATTAATCATCTTCAACATGATTTACAAATATATTTCATTAGCACTCCTGCAGTCATACTGGGCAGCTATTAATAGCAGTTTTATTGACAGAAATCTTTTAAAAGAGTTTTCTTCTTTGGAAATCCAATTAATATGTCAGCGTGCAGTTAAAATGTGCTAGCCCCTGCCATTCCATCTGCTCGGGCTCAGGGGCATGCCCCACCCTTTCAGTGTACTCCTGAACCTTGCACCAACACAAGCTGCTCTGCAGTGTCACCTCAGCCATATACTGGAGGGGAAGGTCAGAACGCCCAAGTCTCAGTCCTCTATGTGCTTTGCAGGCAAGAATCCTTTTTCCACCTCCATGAGAATTCCCTCCTTTCAACACAACTGTTGCAGCTACATACGTCAAAAAATATTTCTATGAGTGGTTGTAATTATACTACTTCTTTTGAAAGAAAAACCTCAGGTCCACTCTGCTCTCTCTAGCAGCCCAACAGGACAAGTAAGACACCAGACAGGCACAATTACAAAAATGACAGGAGGTGTGAATTTCCAGCCTCAGAAACTTCCACTCTAGTTGGGAAAGGGATGCATACAGTAAGAAAAACAACTGATTTGTTTAGCAGCTTAATAAATAAGTGCAACAAAACAAGTGGTATCAGAAGTGTGGTGGCTAACATGCACCAGGCATCATTCTTGCAGGAGGTGCAGGGAAAGGGAGGGGAATAACTGATATGAAGAAGAGTGGCATTGAATTAGGCCTTGAAGGATGGCTACATGTGCACAGGCCTAGGTGATCAGGATGCAAGGGACACAAAATGTATCACAGATTTGGGACCAATACTGTCATGTCTCTAAACCAATGGGAATTATGCTAGCATGCGTATTTATGAGCAGTCAAAACCAAGGTCTTTATCCTGGAGAGATAGCTCAGTAGCTTTAGTGCATGCCTGCAAAGCCCAAGGGCCTGAATTTGATCCCTGGTACCAAAACCAAGGTCTTTGCTATTAGCTACATTTTTACTCTACCTAGGCAACGCTTCTAGCTGAAAAGATCATCATAAGCGGATAGTTTTAAGGAGTAGGATTTGCAAGCTGAGGGAGAGGGGTTAGGTTCAACCTTAATAGAGAAAAGAAATCAGGATCCTCTAAATTTCTGTAAAACTAGTCTCCATTTGTTTATCCAAATAAACTGTACAAGAAGTTGTTTGGTTTAACAAGCATATTGATCATCCACAGTTACAAGCACAGGTACACACATTCACAGACTATAGCATTGTCAACTAAAATCTGGTTAATTAAATGACAGCATCTCACATGATGGGACATCATGTGGCTATTTTAATTACACTTATAAATATTTGAATAATGTGGCAATCCTTAAACTATACATGTATTCAGTCAAAATTTAACTATAGAAATAACTTATGAGCATTATCATTCTAACTTATGAAGAGTAGGCACAAATATATACTGTTGAAAAAGTAGAAGGTAATATACTGAAATTGCAAGAGGCCTTCTGGGTTGTAGTCCTGGACTCCAAGATTATTTAGATTTTCATTGCTTCCTGGGCTCACCAAGTTTTCTGGGCTGAACATGTATTTTATAATAGTAGATACAGAAAAGGCACATGGCTAAAACAAGCACACCAATTTTAAAATTGAGTATCACAGCTCATCCTTCATGGGCTTAGTTTTGCTTACAGTAGGCAAGACCAGGTACTCACTAGACTTAAATACTCTCATTGGAAGCGATTGAACTATATTATCAAGTGTGCCAGATGAAACATTATGGTTTACCTTGATCAACTGCTCAAATGCATTTCTACTCCAAGAACTATCTTAACATCTTGCACACTACAGGACTTAGTGGACCTTTCACACAGGATGAAGGCACCATATAATTAACTTTTTTATATACAAATTTAAATTTTAATGAAAACGTGAGGTGAGACGGCAAGACTTCATTTGCAGATTCCTTTCCTGGGTCACATCACGAGCTCCCACAGCTTTGTTGACTTCTCACCTTCTACTCTAGGCCCTTGGGTTCTTACCAGGTCAGGCTTTGCAAAATGCATCCAAATAGCTCACCACAAAGAAAGCAAATTCAAGCAAGGTGAAACCAGGGGAACAACAACAGAGGTTAGGAGCCAGGGAGATAGCTCTGTGGTATACTCATCTGCCTGGCAAGAGCGAGGTCCTGAGTTCAAATACGTCCCCCCCTCAAAAAAAAAAGAAGTAGAGGTTAATTTCCGGGGTATGTCACGGTCTGTGGGGCTCTGGCTTTTGAGTCAGGCAAATGTAAACTTAAATGTTAGTTCTGCATTTACGGGTAGAGTAATTATACCCAAATTCTGAAATATCTCTCTATTTTATGAGGGAAACAACAATTGCACCTTACAAGTCACTGTGAGTGACATTTGTTAAGATAGGAGATAAAAATTATCCCTGCTAGATTGTAAGGTTGCAGAAGTACCTACTGCTAATGCACAGCTGGCTATTCACATGTGGCCCATTGTTCAGCCTGCACATTCAGGTCACACAGTTCTCCCTCCTCGTTCTTTCCCTGTCATCTGCACCCTCAGTCTGTGTTAGCGGGAAGCACTTGTTATTTGTTGAGCATCTTACTATTTCCTACTTATTGGGTTTCTTCAAAACCTAATCTCTTCATCTTCCACTGTGATAGAACTTTCTCTTATTACATGGCTTCCAGAAATGTGCATGGCCTTTCCCCGCTTCCTTTGCAGCTAGATGCCAGTGCATTGTGGGAAATGAGACAGAAGAGTGTCACAGAGTGACATCCACAGCTGTCTTTAAGCTTATGGTCTCTGTCCACCTTTTCTCTCCCGTGCTTTAATCGGCTCCAAAAAATGCACATGACTATTTGAACCAAGAGGATGTGGACTGAGACCACAGATAGGTAGAGAAGTCAGTTAGGAAAATTCCTGGGGACTGTTCCAGCCCTGGGACTTTATATTAGACAGAAAAATTGTCTTAAGTGTTTATACTGCTAGTACATTATTGATATGCTTGAGCTACTCAGACCCATGTTGTGCCCTACCTGATAGAATGTAAAGCTTTCTACTTGTGCTACCGACTGTCTGGAATATTACTTCCTGGATTGGTATTGGCAGGAAAATCCTCCTTTCCTGGATTCCCTATGCCTGGCAGTGCATAGCAGGTAGACTGTTATTATTACAATTATTACAGTATGTTTTAATGATGACTTTTTCTGTGTGCCTCCCTCACTGTGGTGCAAAACCCTTGGTGATGAGTGTTGGAAGAAATCCTGAGACTTTCTCTATTGCTATTCATCCAAGTCCTCCTAAGACTCAATTTTGTTTTCTCATCTACCATTCCTTCCCCTCAGCAAGAGAAAGGACTTACATCAACACTGAGTACCAATTGCTTTTGGAGTTCCTTAGTCACACCACAATGCCCCCCTCCAAGTTTCGCTGTGAATTCCTATCGATTTTTCTAACCAGAAATCTCAGCTTCAATGATGTGACTGCAAAGGAAAGCAGGAAGACAGTGGGAAATCCATCCCCTACCTAAATCTTCATTATCTTCTGCTGTTCTTGTTCCAAGATGATTCAATTACAAAGTATGTTCCTGAGCCTTTTTTCTTTTCTTTTCTCTCCTTTAGAGCTGCTTCTAAAAAATTAAACTGGTTACATAAAAGAGATTCTATCACCATTCTTCCAAATCTCAGCAAAAAGTGAATCATCAGAAACTAGAATAGACCAAGGCAATTTATTCTGATTTAAAATTCAGATTAATTTGTTGTTGGGGCTGATGTGCTAGTATATTGCTACTACAAATTTTCCTAAAATATCAATACTGAAGTGTAATTAGATCTTCTTTCAAGGTGCTATTTCCTCCAATCCATCGAAAATAAATTGCTTTCTAAAGATCCTCTTAACTTTAGCAAATACTACATGTTCTTTAGAGTTTTGCATGTGGTAAACACAGCCCAGACTCAATTATCACGACTCAGACAGGATCCAACTCAGGCTCAGTTGACTTCAGTTATGATATCCTCATTCAACAGAAAAGGGATTTTAACTTAAATTCTGTGTTTTTAAGGTTCAGCGGAGTTTGGAATCTGAATTATGCTTTCTCTGTTTATAGCAATACAGGAACGAAGGAGGAGAACAGAGGTTTGTCTTGATGGCCACGTAATGCAAACTGAACTCTGTCACAGTGGCAGACAAGCCACCAGGCATGTGAACTATCTATCACAAATGGCAACTGTGAATCTGTGACTATGTGCTGTGGTAAGAATGCAAGCACAAAAGGAGAAAAAATGCTTGAGGCTTAAGGGAAATGGAGGGGTGCTGTGCCTTAGACCCCGAACTATCCCTAAAGCGTCATGTTCAGAGATGGGGCTTTTAAAAGGTACTTAGATCCGTGGAGGTGTACTCAGAGAATGGACCCCCTGACTAGGCTGTAGCCGGATGCAGTTCTAGGGGTTGGGCCTGGTGGGGCGCCTCATTGGGACGGTGGCCTGGAAGAGACTGAGCCCCACTCCTCCTTCCCTCCCTCTGCTTCCCAGCCACGTGGATGAACCGCTCTCCTCTGTCCTGCCTTCTGTCATCTCGCTTCTGTCTGGATCTGAACACACAAGGACCTAAGCCACATAAACCTTGGCTCCCATAAGTTGTGGGTTTCCTGTAGTGTGTCTCAGCGACAAGAGAGCTGAGGGGCAAAATGAGGAGATGAGGCAGGAGAGGTAGGAGAAAGGCACCCAGAACCTGCTCTGCTATCTCAGTCATCCTTTCACTTGTGCATTACGTGATCAGCAATCCTGCGCTGAGCATTCACTACGCTCCAGGGCTTGTTCAAACACCTAGAAAATGAGAGTGAGCACAACTGAACTCATACTGCATGGATGGGTCTGATCGTCCAGTAAGTGTGCAAAATGAGAAAGCACATTGTTTGGTGCTTTCAGAAGCATCAAGCTAGAGTCCAGCAGGGCTCAGTCTGGTGTTGTAGGGTGGTTACAGCTGGGGAGGCGACCTGTGAGCGAAGAGCAGGCCAGGTGGGACTATTTCCACCAAGAGCTTGTGGTGAGAACGTGACAGGGTCTGTGACCTTGGCAAAGGTGAAGTCCACCTCCTTTGGGTTCTTCATCTGCTATCGTGAATGATAACAATAATGAAGTTTTAGCGTTGTTGTGATGATTAATGCATTAATATATGTATTATTCTTAGAAAATATCTGGCCCAGTGTATTTATATAAACTTGCTACTATTTTTATTTTTTAATTTTATTTAATTTTTATTTTTATTTTTTGGTGGAACTGGGGATTGAATTCAGGCCCTTGTACTTTCCAGGCAAGCACTTATTCTACTGAGCCATATCCCCAGGCCTGTACGGCATAAGGCATCCCCACTCTTCTTTTCCATCCCTTCTGCCTTCCCATCATGCATCCCCTTCCATCTCTTGATCTTCTCTGAGAAACAGCAGTCTCCTTGCTTTGGATTGTCTCTCTTTAATTTTGCACATTTACAATCTGTGTTCCTCATGTGAAAGAAACCACATGACCCTCAAGCTGCTGAATACAATTCATTTCTTTTAGAATTAGATCCTCAAGGTGCATCTGTTCTACAAATGGCTTAAGTATGTATCCTTCTTTATGGCTGAGTTCTACTCCATGGTTTGTAAGTAGTATTTTTTCTTTCTTCATCCATCTGTTGGTGGATCTGGACAAGTTCCAAGACTCAGCTGTTATGAATGTGGTGTTATGAATGTGAGCATGCATGTAGTGTTGTAATGTAATGTCTTTGACTATCTTGAAGGACAGCTAGAAGGGCAATATAGTATCAAAATCAAATGGAATTTATAGTTTCAGATTTCTGAGGAATCTTCATACTGATATCCATGGTGGAATTCTAACAACAATGGAAAAGGTTTTCTTTTTCCCTTTGGTCACACCAGAATTTATTATTATTTGGGATGGACACATAGCAATTTATTAAGACCCTGGGTCCTGTCGCTAAGGGGAGGATGAAAACCAACTGATTGGGACATGTTTATCTAGACATGAAGGACAAGGATTCCCTACCATTTGAGCTTCAGTTTCCTTAGACTTCTTTGGCCTCCACTACTCTATCAACTTCCGGTGACTGTACATTTTCTATACTGAAAACTACACTTAGTGTCTTAAATGCATTCTATTGGCTTTACCTTACTCATGTTTGGGATATATTTCCTCACATCATCTACTGGACCATTAATCCCCAGTGTCACTTAAGAATTAATTTGAACATCACCTGCTAAAAATTGTTTTTCTGAATCCCTTGCTCTATGCCACCACTGGTACTCCTGTAAACCTCAGATTTGTCATTTGTCATGCTATGCTGCAATTAGTTCTCCACAAGTTATATTTTTTCTTCCAACCTAGGACATTTTGAAGAGAGAGCAATATTATAACTCTTGTACACATAATGCTTCCAGTGTACTAGGTACTACTTTATGTTTGGGGAATAAGTTAAGGAGGGGCAGGTCCACTGCTGTTTAGTTGATGTATCATCATATGGCCACGACAAGTAAACGTAAGCCCTGATTTGAAATTCAAACAAATTAACCTTTTCTAAAGCAAAATATTTTACATTTCTGTTTTTGGAGATTAAATAAATTTTTGACAGAAAGGGAGATTCTATACTGTATAGCTGTAAAGATTGAACTCGTGTTTTATCCCAGATGGAACACTACTGTCTTCTCAGTCACTTAATCAATAAAGGAACTGAAGTGGTCTTCTTCTCAGTCACTTAATCAATAAAGGAACTGAAGTGCTTTTATGAAAATCACAATTTATCCTAAAGCTAAAATTATACATTATATAATAAAATTTACTCTTGTATCACAACTATCTATATCTGATATAGATAAAACATATAAATCTTTTTTCAATACTTCGAATGCATCATAAAAATATACAATTCAAATCTAGAAGACAGAAAATTTATAACAGAACTAGCTTTTAAAATAATCTTAAACATTTTTGAAGATGTTTATGGGAAATAAGAAGATAATTTTGCACAAAACAAAGCAAAGCATAATCTCTACCAATCAATACTCAATTTTAGTCATGATCTAAAAGTTTCATTTAATAAAATGAAATGGTTTTTCCAAAGATGCATTTAAGAGAATTTATAAAAATCATAATAAAAGAGAAAATTTGCAGATAGTTAGAAAATTGAATTATAGATTTGTTTCTAAAGAGTTTGTTCTAGTTTTTTTCACTAGCACTGTGAGTCAAAATTTAAAAATTGGCTGTGTGTCCTGTTAGTAAAGAGAAGAATTGAGACATTTTATACATATATAAAAATATATGTATATTACTGCCAATATGTCCACCTTGGCAAGGACATAAGATGCCGACTATAATTCAGTAGTACTAAGCACACAGTCACCACAGGAACAGGCAGGTGGGTGGCGCTGCGTCTCACTTTCCCTTGCTACAGAGGATCACTATTCTCTACTGCTCTTATATCTTCAACACATACTCAGCAGAAACGGAACTGCATTTTGGACACTCTACTAGATATGAAGCCACATGCTTTTATTATAAAATACAAGTGGAAGAGTCAACATCAGTTATAAGCATTTAAATGTCTTCTCAATCAATAATGTTAGCAACAGACAGTTCAGTTTCTTAAGGAAATATTCAGAGATGAGCTTATTTTATAAACTTTTGTATGAGTCCACATAAAAGTATATATTCATGAATTTATAGAGTAAGAACCCAAACCTTAATCACTCATGCTTTCCTCAAACTACTAATCATTATTATTGCCAAATCAAAGCCAAGCATTTTCATACACATATGGACAAGACAAAAACTATCAGTCACCTGGAGATGATGACTGGATGACATTTAATGCAAGGATTAACTCCCCAGACATAAGAAGGTATTATACAAGAACATACATTGTTTAATGGTTTACTTATTTGGAAGAATCAGTGCCCATGTAAAACAGAAGCTCAAGATTTTTCAGCCAGAAGAGAAACCTTAAATTACATGGAAATTGTAATTCAAACATCATCTGTCCAAGAATGCTGTAGTTTGAGAAAATTGCTTTGAAGTTGTTAACCTCTGGGTATGCAAAAAAAATGTTTTATAGTCAGTAATAGACATGCACTACTAAGCAGCAATATGGAATGTCCTCTCTCAGGAGCACCTTGGAAAGGGTACAGCAAGCTCCTTCAGTGCAATTACTCAGCATTAGACAGCACTACTATTAAGGTTTCACACTTCATATGAGTAGCCACAAAAGATAAGAGTCATGTTGCCTCAATTGCTCCTCCGCCCTTCACTTTTGGGTACCTGATGTGGGCACTGGAATTTCACTCTACTGGTCCTGAGTTGGATTTAAACAGCAAATTATCTCAAGCAGGAAGTAACACGTAGAATAACTGAAGCTGAGGTGTTCACTCGCTAGCACCTGCTGCGACCCTTGGCTGCCATGGGGAGTGTCTTCAAAGGAAGAGTATACTTGTTATGGTTTGTGTCTAGTTGTCCCCCCAAAGCCTCATGCAGCCATAGGGTGGGGACTTCT
>NDGM010968170.1:0-11946 GCA_002564305.1 Octomys mimax
CTTTCACATAATAGTTTTTGTTTATACAGAGAGTTTTATCTTCTAAATTAGTGGGTCACCTTGAAACAGTATTTGATAGATTTATGTGCTTTTTGATTATTACTTTAAGATAATTTCTGATACAGCAAGTAAAGTTACTTCCCTGGTGGTTTGTTTTGTTTTGAATATTTTACTTACTTTGGTACAGCTTCTTGCTATGCACATTAGATTTGTAGTGGTCCTCCTATCTCAAGTACCCCAGTGCTAGGATTACAGGCACACACCACCATGCCCGATTTCACTGGCCTGTTTAATGTGGGGCCAGCACGGCATGCAGTACCAGGGATTGAACCCCGGTCTTTGCGCTTGCCAGGCAGTCTCTTAGACCACCAAGCTAGTCCGTGGCCTTTCCCCATGTTTTGATGTAAGTCATCCATGTTGCCTTTAGGGATGCTTGAGTGACAACTGAAGCTCATGTCTTGTGGCTCATATACAGTGATGTCTAGCTAACCTTATCTTTTCATTGTCAGAAAGCTATTTTCCTACACGTATGGTTTGTTTAGAGTCTGACCACATCTGGTACAAAATCAGTGTAGTGAATATTGAGCATAGGTTCTACTGAAGTAATTCATGCTTTATGTGGATTTCTAGGCCTAATGAGCCTTTTCTGAATCTTAATTTATGGCCTTTTCAAGGACATTATCAAGTCATACTTTGAACTCTCAGTCAATGACAGATCTACCTGTGTAACATGACTGGAGGTTAGAAAGTGTCTGAGACTGGTACCCTTTCCTTAAAGAAGTTAATGATCCTCAGTTGATCAACAAGTGTTGTTTGACCTTTTGGCTGCTAATGCATGTATACCTGTTGCAGTGACACCCCACATGTTCAGAGCCATGTCTGGCTTTGTGATCTGCACTGTATACTTCAAATGCATTCTTTTTTTTTTTTTTTTAATGTATTTGGTACAGGGGGTCTCACTACGCAGCTTGAACTCATAGTGATCCTTCTGTTTCAGCCTCCCCAGCACTGGGATTACAGGTGTGCCCCACCATGCCCAGTCTTGGCTGTGGGTCAGCGCACTGGGGGTGGGGCCAATGGGACATATGGTTTCAAGGATGGAGATCAGGTCTTTGGGCTTGACTAAGCAGGCATTTAGACTGCTAAGCTATCTCTGTAGCACTTGAAATGCATTCTTAGCAGATAATAGCATTGTCTTTACAGCACTTTTTCTCAATTCCCTATGCCTCTTTGTATCTTACTTCTAATATGCTCAGCCAGAGCACTACTTTTTAATTTTTGCCTTCATTTCTGTTCTCTTTTTTGCCAACTCTGACCTCAACTTTCGGAAACAGCCCTCCCATAATTGCTGCAGCAGTATCTGTATCTACCTAGGACACCTCCTTTAGGCCTCATAGTGTTTCTCCAGCTTTTGACTCTTTCAAAAGAAAAGGACATTACTCTCAAAGCTGCTCTTATCTGCTGTTCTTTCTTCACTAGGCGCTCTTACAGATGTTAATATTGAGCTCTAGTAGCATATATTCAGGAGAGTAGAAGTATTTGAGGAGATTTTTTAATACACCTTTTGATTTTACAAAACCCTTACAGTACTTTCCAGATGGTAGTACGTCTTATGTACAGAGGGTATCCAATTAGCGATTGTATTCTTTTAGAAATAAGGCTGCTTGTTACTGTTTTCAGCTCCAAGAAAATGTGTTTTTCCTGTTTCTAGCTATATGCGAGAAAAGGTCTGTGGCATGATTAAATACTTAGCATAGAGGATGGGAGGGAGGGCAGAAAGATTTTAGATACAAAACATATATAGGAAAAAAGTAAGTTCTAGCATTGTATATAACACGGTAGGATGACTGTAGTGCACAACAATTCATTATATTTTATAAATAATTGTAACAGGGATCTGTTGGTTCCCAGTGTAAAGGATAAATGTTTAAGGGGATGGAGCTGATAACTACTTTGATTTAACTGTGCATTGTATGCATGTATGCAGTTGTCATATGGTGTCCTATGAACATGTACAATTATTGTATGTCAATTAAAATGTAAAAATAGTTAATATCTGAACATTGACTACAGAAATTACTAGATTTTAGGTAGATTGAGATGATTTGATATCTTGTTAATGGAGATTAACATGATATCTTGTTAAACTCCAATATTATGTATAAGGTATATTAATTTTTTATTTAATTTTTAAAAAGCACTGTGTTAAAAAGTAAAAGCTTATATACTTTAAAGAATTCTGACTGATACGTAAAATATAAAATTATACATATTGATCAGTTTTTCCCTGCCCCTCTACCCTGACTGATAACTATGATTGTATTCTCAATGTCTATGAGATCAACTATGTTGTTTCACATTAAAAAGCTTATAAAGTTGGCTTTGGATAAGCACAAATTCCTTCCTTACAACCTATTCTAACTGATGGATTTATTTATTTATTTATTTATTTTAACTGATGGATGTAAAAAAGTGAGTTTCATGAGATTCAATGCCTTTTTCAAATACTTTGTTAACCACTTATCTTTCTCTTGTGTAGAAGTAGTGCTATCTACATTTATGTATTTGTTTTGTATTTATTTGCATTTTATAACTCTGAGGTCTTTTATTTTTCTTTCATTTTTTGATTGTTAAATCTAGATCTTGTTTAGTAAGAACAATTGCAATCTCAATTCATAACCTCTCTCTCTGTCTGTCTCTCTCTCTTTAATTTTATGCATTTGGTACAGGGTCTCATTATGTAGCTCGAACTCATAGTGACCCTCCTGTTTTCATCCTCCCCAGCACTGGGATTACAGGCATGTGCCACCACGCCTGGACTCACTGGCTAGTTCAGATGTGCCGAAGGGCGGGGCTGGCAGGGCATGTGGTGCTGGGGATTGAACCTGGTCCCTGCACTTGCCTAAGCAGGCACTTAGTCCGCTGAGCTATCTTGCTGGCCCCATTGTTTCTCTTATGATGTTTTTGGGGCTTAATTTTTTGCACTTGTAAAAGTATACACATATTTGAGCCATTAAAAATCATTTAAGTGGGTAAGTTCATGGCCCATGACTTTCTGATCTTTTGAGAGTCATTTATTGTGAGATAATTAAGTTGACTATTGGGGTAGAATCCTGTGATGGTTCTACCTAGGGTCATAAACCATTTTTTGACATGGAAAATGAATAGGAAATCTGTGAAATTTAATGGTCTGTAAGTTACTGCTGTGGGAAAATATATTCTATAAAAGAACTTGCACAAAGAGTCTTTGGACACTTTGCACCCTGTTCTATTGTCAGTAGCTCTATGAATTGCTGCTACCTCTTGAAGTTAGTTTGCTTCCTGTGTTCTTCACACCAGCAGAAAGGAGGCAAAATGTACAGTATTTTTAATAAAAACCTTTGGAGTTAGGCAGTGTGGAAGTGCTGTTCTCTGGCAGCCCTGGTGCCAGCAGTGCCTGGAGAAGAGCGAGCCTGTCAGCGTGCAGCAGTTAGACGGAGGGAGCCCAGAGCAGCACCCGCTGGTGTCCTGTGGCAGTGTTTACTTCTTTCTTGATATACCCTTGGTAGGGAGCTGTAGCATAACATGTTTTTAATTGGCGCTTGAACCCTTTCATGTTTTCTGATTGTCTGTGGAAAATAAGTGTTTATATTCAAGGAAGCAGTTCTGTATGTATTTCTTGCCATTTCTGGGTCTTAATATTGGGCTGAGTTATTTCTGATAAATCTGCAAATTAGAAATTACTAAAATTCTTACTGAAGGAAAGTTTGATTTCAGTTTTCCAGTTCAGCCTGTATTATTGCTGTCTGCTAGCTTACTAATCCGCAGACTGAAACGAATGCCCTGAATGCTGAAGCTGAGAAAGGACGGGGTCTGTGCTTTGAGGAGGAGGGTGCAGTTCTGCATTCAGAGGGTGGAGTGTGCTTCCATCTGACTTATCAGGCACCGATAGGTTAGTCTTTTGGCTCAAGTTCTCAGAGTGCAGTGTCGTGGAAAGACTCCAGAAGGAGAGCCAGAGAAGACTGTTCTTTTCAACTTTATGGTAGGCACAAGGAATTCTGTTCAGAAGGAAAATATGCTGAAGCCTGCTGTTGCCCGGAGAAAAGCTTTACTTATTCAGTGAAGAGAGAAGAGGGAAGGGAGGTTTGTGTTCTCTGCCTCTTCTGTCCGGGCCAGTGTGGTAGTGCCGGTTGGCACACCTCGCCATTCTCAGACCTTCGAGTCAGAGGAGAGTCTTCCTTAAGAAGACATTTCTCTGCATCTCAAAAGCAATCCGTGCCAGGTCCTTGCAACTAACTTGGCCTCATAAATATCATAGATAAGGAAGACTTAGCAGATCACAAGAAAAACTTAAAAAAATTGTAAACAACTGTATATACCCTTATCTGTCTACCTACAGATAGACCTGTACCGTGTGGGTGTGGGTGCACTCTAGGGAATAAATTCAGGGCCTCACATGTATGAGACAGGCGCTACACTGCCATTAGCCATTATGTGTATTTGTATCATGCAAAAATAGTGTGAAAAAGAAACATCCGAGAACTAGAAATTCTAGAAATTAAATATATGATTGCCTGAGTAGATACATGATATCTAGATTAGAGAGTTACAGAATTTTCTAATACATTTTTAAAGTATAGAGTAAAAAGATGAAAATTGAAAAAAAAGCAAAGGTATTGGTGATCCATCTTGGTTTTCTAAAATCTTTCTAACAAGAATTTCAGGATGGAATGATCAGAGAAAAAAGGACAGAAACTTAAAATGTGACAGAAAACTCTTTTACTGCCCTGAAAAAAGACACAAGCTACAGATTGTTAGGATGCTCTGACAACCAAGGAGCACAAATGCTGAGAACTCTCCAGATAAAGAAAAGGTCTTAAGCGATTTCAGAGAAGAGTGGGAAAAGAACTTACTTAAAGGGCCAGCCTGATAGCTCAGAGGATTAAAGCACTTGCTTAGGCAGACACAGGGGCTGGGGGTTTATCCCTACCCTGCTGTGCTGCCCCTGGGGTGCCCTGAAATAGCAGCTAAAATTGGGCATGGTGGCATGCACCCATAATTCCAGCATTTGGGAGGCTGGAAAACAGGAGGATCACTATGAGTCTGATCTAGGTAGTAAGACCCTGTAGACCTTGTACTAAATACAAAAAAAAAAAAAAAAAAAAAAGTGACCTATATAATTTCCAAGTAAATAGAGAAAAAAAATTTAGAGCTCCAAAAGGTAGAAAATACTGACAAAATAAGATGGAGGAATTAGTTCAGATATACCAGTTATTGTAAATACTATGTTATCAAAAGAAAGATTCATATTGGATTGAGAAAGCATTTTCTACTGTTGCCCTTTTTTTTTGTTTGTTTAGAGAAAATTTTTTTTTTTTTTTAATGTACAGGGTCTATAGGGTCTCACAACACAGATTGACTCGTAGTGATCGTCCTGTTTTCAGCCTTTCAAGCACTGGGATTACAAGCATGTGCCACCATGTCCAGTCTCAATTGCTGTTTCAGCATGCCTCCAAGGGTGGGGCTGGCAGGGCATGTAGGGGTTCGAATCCTGGTCCCTGCATCTGCCTAAGCAGGTGCTTTAATCCACTGAGCTATCTGGCTGACCCCTTGAACTGTTTCTAAGAGGCAAACCAGACACTAGAGACATCAGCTAATAAGTGGTGAGAATAAAAATCTAGGTAAATGTGGTTGCTCATGCCTGTAGACTGAGAACTTGGGAGGCAGAGGCAGTAGGATGATTGTGCATTCAAGGCCAGCCTGGGCTGCGAAGTGAGCTCAAGGCCAGCCTGGACTGCACAGTGAGACCCTGTCTCAATCATCAAGGATAGATGAAATAGAATATAATGTAAAAAGCCTTACATAGAATAAAGAGAGGTGTTTTATTCTGATAAATGGGAAAATTCCAAGTCAGCAAGTCCACTGAAGGAAAAATCTGCATGATGTCAATTTTTCTTTTGCTCTAGAAGTTCAAGTCATTGTTAATTCAAGGGAAGAAAGCTATATATGGATTAAAGGAGGAAAATCTCAAAGCTTTAAATATTTGCTTGTTAGAAAAATACAAGAAAATGTACTGAAAAATTCTTGGTTTTAGAATGGATAAGATATTTTAAGAGGGAGGCCTGATGTAAGATTGGTATATGGGACCCAATTAACTTTTTCTTTTTTTTTTTTTTTTTTGTAGTACCAGGGATTGAGCTCAGGACCCTGTGCTTTCCAGGCAAGCACTTGTTCTACTGCGCTATCTCTCCTCAGGCCCTTAACTTCTTTTTAAATTGATAATTTGGGAAGGATTGGCAATAGTGGGAAGATATCATTTATAAGCTACACAGAAAGTACAATTTGAAATGTTAGAAATTTAAAAACTATTTGATAGATTTTATAACACTTCATCAAAACACATAATGGCTGTGTATAATGCTTTAGATCGGAATTCATGTTATAAATAGTGTACTTTATAATTGGTCAATTTGAGGTTAATGATCTTTTGATTGTAAGATATTTAGTTTTGATAGTCCATGAATTGTCTTTAATTCTGGTAGATGCTGACAAGTTCCCTGTAGAAAGATACTTAATCAGTTGTGCTTGCAGGGCTGCAGGTCCCTAAGCAGATCATGGGTGGTTTGCTAGCCTGGTCTCTTTCTGAGCTCTGTTGAATAATTCAGGTACAGCCCTTTGGTAACCAGGCTGATGCTTTGTGAGAATTGTTTATGTTGTTCTCAGGATCTAATGTTGAGTACACTTAAGCATTATCTACTTGTCCAGAAACTTTTCTGAACAAAGCAATACACAATGCAATAGCAAAAACTTACCTATGCTTATTATGTCCCAGACATTATTTGCATGTATTAACTAATACATTGACTACACACAGCCTTTTGAGCTTGGTACTGCTATTATTTATTCACTGAGCAATGAAATTTGAGTAACTGCCCTTATAAGTCACACAGCTGATGTTTGATGGGGTTTGAGTCAAACCCACAAAATATAGTTCTAGGGTAGGGTCTGTGCTCTTGCATAGTATGCACTGCTATTTCTCAACCAGTTTTAGTTAAACTAATGTCATTAATTTTTGAATTAGTGAACACATTTCACTAGCAATTTATTTATTTATTTATTTATTTAGCAGTCCCGGGTATTGAACCTCAGGACCCTGCACTTGCCAGGCAAGTGCTTATTCTACTGAACTATCTCCGGGCCCCAGCATTGTATTATTTAGGATGATTGCATAAGGTGTGAAGAAAAGAATTTGTTAGATTAGCAAAGAGTACTTGTATACCACATAGGTTAGCACAGAGTACTTGTATAATCCCTCAGTATTTGTTAGAAATGTAGACAAATATTTCATCTTACATGATTAATTTTACTTCTATTATACTTGCTTACACTGACCTTGTTATTAGGTAGATCTCTTAAATAGAATACACACAGACACACAGACACACACACACACACACACACACACACACACAGAGCCATGACTCCTTTAAGTGCATAGCAAAAGGAAGAGACTGAGAAGGTCCCAGTGAATTAAGTCCAAATGCATGCTCATTTGAAATTATTGCCTAATGGTCTAAAGTCATTCTTCTGTGTTTTATTTATTTATTTATTTACTTACTTACTTACTTATGGTGTAGCCTGCCCTGGAGGCAGGGCTGGCGTGGCCTATAGTGCTGGGGATTGAACCATAGTCCCTGCGCTTGCCTAAGCAGGTGCTTTAGATGGCTGAGCTATTATTATTATTATTATTATTATTAATGTATTTGGTACAGGTCCTCCCTACACAGGTTAGACTCATAGCAATCCTTCTGTTTCAGCCTTCCCAGCACTGGGATTACGGGTGTGTGCCCTTACATGTGGAACTGGAGATTAAACCTAGGTCTTTGCACTTGTCTAGGCAGGTGATTAGACTGCTGAGCTATCTCCGCAGCGTGTGTATCTTTTTAAAATAATGTTCATAATTAGAAGATTCTGAAATTAAATTTGTTTTAGTACACAAAGTAGATTTTAGTGTTCTGTTTTGAAAATAATATTATTATGGAATGTTTGAGAAAATTATACCTTGTTTACTAGGGTTGAATCTTTGAAAGTTTGATTGATTATACTATGAGTTTGGGCTTTTGAAAGGGTGTGAAGCCGTTCAATAAGTATTCCTAGCAAACCTCTTGTGATTCATATGCAACTGAAACTTCAGATAAAAAGAGGATTACTGAGTTGCTTATGGTATACAAGTACTCTGTGCTGTGAGGTATGAAAACACCGGATGTCATGCAAGCCTAGAAGAGTAGGGCATGGTAGTCTTACAAGAGCCCAGCTAAGGATGCCAGGAGTAGTTGCTAGAGAAATACAAGTTCTTTGACATGTACTGGAATGACCATATTGTGTGTTTCTATCACTTAGGGAGTTATTTATTTATTTTTGGTATGATTTTGCATGATACAATTCTCTTTGAATACCATTGTTGAGGAAATAGTGGAAAATATTTCTGGTCAGTTCTTGATGTTGTGAGCCATAGTTACACTAGTGAACTTTTCAGTAGACTTTATTCCCTTGTTAGGATGTTAGAGAGAGCCAGCAACACGTAGTCATAATTATAGCTACCCTGTGATACCTGTCATTGAGATGTTGAGTAATGATTTGGGGAAAGCTCAATTCTAGATTTTTTTAAGTTATATAGCTTCTTTACCAGAAGTTTTGAACCTTTTTCTATCCTTTGGTCTGTTAACCACACTAACTTATTCCTGTATTGGGGGCTTATGGTGTATTGGTTGGATTTTTTGAGACAATGTGTCCTGTTGTTCTTGCTTACTACCATTCTTTTTTTAAAAAAAAATCTTATTTATTTATGTATTTATTTGGTATGGGTCTCTCTACATAGCTCAGACATAATAGTGATCTTCCTGCCTCAGCCTCCCCAGTGCTGGGATTATAGGCATGTTCTACCATGCCTGGTTTCAGTTGCAGCATGGTGCACCTGAGGTTCTGGGGCCAGCACAGCATGTGGTACTAGGGATTGAACCTGGGTCTTTGCACTTGCCAGGCAGGTGCTTAGACCACTGAGCTGTCTCCCCAGCCCTCTTACTATAATTCTTGTGGGAATGGTATCTTCTGCATTGAAGATGATTTACAGATTTTCCCCTCTATCTCAAAGAAAGCAAGCATATAAACTATTTGTAACCTGAATTTATAACATAGAATCAAATAATACTAATAATACTAAAGCTGAGATTAATAAGAACAAATTAGCATTTTAATGTGTTAATATAGTTATCATGAATATACACCATCTCTATCAAATAGAGATAGAGAATTTATTTGAGTTTGACTCAAACTCCATCAAATATAGAATTTTTGAGTAGATACAATTAGGTTTAGAATTCATGAAAGGAATTCCTCAGTGGGAACTATATGTCATTTTGCCTCACAATGACATTGGGCAGTTTTTGTGTTTTGTTGACTGGTTGAATTAACACATACATTTATTAGATAAATCCATTTTTTATTGTTAGATAAATCTACTTATTTTTATTAGATAAACCTAGAAACATAAAGTATTTTCCAATATTGTCATGGGTGTACAAACTGATAGAGCATTATGGAGTCTGGGGACAGTTTTCCATTGTAATAAAATCTTATTAAATGAGTCTATTGATTTAGGGCTTAGGGTAATTTGGAGTTAAAACATAAACTTGTATTGAAGCTACTGTTTTTAGGCAGCTTGGATTTGCCATTTACATTAGTACAATGAATTGCCAATTAAAATGATCAAATTATCTATTCATTAAGACATCAGCAGGGACTAGTACTTGGAAACACTTGGCAAATTAGTTTGTTATAGTATACATGTAAAAGTAAGTTAATTTTATTTCTTCAACATTTTTCCTTAATTCTGTCTTGTCTACCTTCATTATTCTAGTAGCCTGAATTATTATTAATATAATTATACTGGTGACATTTTACTGTATGTTTACTTAGTGTAAAGTTGTATTCAAGTTTTAATGGTAGAGGTATAACTTGATCTGTGTTAAGTGCAATAATCATTCAACTTGAAGTGTTGTGGATGCCTTGTTTTAATTAGGTCCCATTTTATTAAGTATTTTCAAGACATTTAATCACTCAATGTATGTTTATTGCCAACCTTCTATGGTGGGTGTTGGAAATGCTAAAATGGAAGAATATAGTCTTTGCCTTCAAGAATGGCAGGGAGAAGGAAACGAAAAGCAAAGGGGAAAATATCTATGTATATATAAAAGATGATTAAAATAGTTATGCTGCTAATTTCAGTTCATTGAAAAGATAGATTTGTGTTAATATTGTTTGGACAATCAAATGCTGATATCTTGCACTCTGAGTAACTACTTTAAAGATAACAATATGCATTGTGCTCACCATTGTTACCCTGCTATTGTATTGATTTGGAATTTTTTTTGTTTCTTTAAAATAAAATAAAATAACGGGAATGACAAGGCATGGTGAGATATCAGAGGCATCAAAAATTACTCTTTTCTACAGTGCCTTGTGGAGGTGTATAAGTGCCTCTTTCCCTGAAGCTCAGAATATGGAATACATGCAAAGATACTAATGGGAGGCAGGTCACAGTGGGGTAACAAGAGAGTTCAAGTCGTTCTCTTACTCTGCAGTATAGAGACAGGGGGGTTATTCCTGGAAAGGACACAGGTATTTAAAAGCAAGGTCCTAAAGAGCCTTGCGGTCAGGTAAGAAATGAGAATTTAAAGTGCTAGTGGAGATGAAGTTATAAAGCAAGGTGTTGAAGTAGAAGTTTTGGTGGAGTCCTTTATATACCAAAGCATGAGACGGAACACCCAACAGAACTTGCAGTGTTCTAGGTATAAACCTAGTTGTATAAGAACTGTAATTTTAATGGTGCACAATTTAGGAAATGAAAGGATAGATGAAGAGAAGTGAGGTCTGTAGATTAAAATTGTTGGAGAGCGGTGAGTTCCACAAGTCTCATCTTCTTATCTCAAGCCTAGTGATAGGGGTTCAGCCTCCCCTACCTGAGGCCTCCTCTCCCGAGTTCCACTGAGTATGGGAATAGTTAGGATGGGTTGATCTGGTGAATTGGGTGCTGCCTGAAAAATACAAGGGAGTAATGGGCTGGTGGACTGCAGGGAAGGACAGAGTAGTGCAATGTTGGATTGGCTTATATGCCTAGAATTGTTAACCCAAAGACACATCAGCATTCCCCATAGCAAAGTGTGGGCAGAAAGAGAACCACAGTGGGATTGTCTTAGATCTTGTGGAGCTGCTTAGAGGACTGTGCAGGCCTCTACTAAAAGAATCAGGACTCCTAGACCTGGGGAGCAAGTGAGCCAGAAGAGTGTCTCGCCTGCATTCAGAGTCTACAGAAAACTTGGTCATGCAGGTTAGGGCTGCTTGTTAGGGAGAGAAGCCCTTTCGGACACCCCAGACTGCAGTGGAGGAGTGGGGATTCCATTTCCCAGAGGAGCAAGGTAACTGCAGGCAGGTAGAAGCCAGGCTTGTCAGCATCAATTAGAAGTTACAAGGTTGAGGGGACCTCTGAGAATTCTGTCACACATGGCTATGGCCTTTTGTTAGGAACATTCCGGGGTCATCACAGGAGGGAGAAACATGTTGATATTGTTAGATATCAAATGTCCAACTTCTGTGGACGTTTATGATGCTGGAACATTTATAGCAGATGTCACAAGATGGTCAACCTATTTCACACCTTTGCCTTCACTTTTAGTTTTTGTTTTTGGTTCAGGAATTGAACTTATACCCTACACTTGCCAGGCAAGCACTGTGCTGCTGAGCTATATACCTAGTCCCGTGTTTTTTAATGCTTTGGTAAGGTTAACAATGAAAGTCTCAAAATTCACTTCTGCTAAAAGTTTGCTCAACAATGTCCTACAGTCTTTCATCTATCTATCTATCTATCTATCTATCTATCTATCTATCCATCCATCCATCCATCTATCAATC
>NDGM010968172.1:0-11573 GCA_002564305.1 Octomys mimax
ATATATATATATATATATATATATATATATATTCACTACAAAATGGTCCTTCATTTATATCTCTCTTTTTTGTTTAGGCATAAAAGTATAAATACAAGGTATAAAATGTAAAGCCATATTAATATATTGAGCTTTAAAAGGCTCAAGTTAACAACTTCTGACATTGCCAGTTCCACAGATAACCCCACTACTATTATGGACTACTGTACTATATTGGATTGCTTTGCTGAATTCATGCACCTACAATATTGAATGGCAAAGGAATACCCATATCTGATGGAGATTCTGTTGAAAGGATGAAAAAAAATCAGTAGGTGTTGAGGGAGGAGCAGAAAGGGACAAACAGAAAGAACATATATACATGAACTTCAGTTAGTCCTACAAATATATAAATATGATACATAACCCAAGGAAAAATTGGTTGAAATCCTCAACTAAACAACAAACACATAAAGAAATCCCTTCAGCTGGAGTTTCAAAAAACAACACACATAAACTTCCAATAGATCTGTAAAATTTCCTCAGACTCTGTAATAATCATGTAAATTACAACAAAATCAGAGCACAAAATATTTACCTATCCATAACCTAAGGGGCAGAAAGTAGAGGAGAAATCTTTTTACTTTTTGCAGTGTTAGGGGTAGAATCCAGCCTTGGCCCTGAGATACAGCCCAAAACAAGAGGATGAAGGAAAGAAGAGAAGAAAGTTGGTAAAAGTTTGGAGTGACTGTAACACTGAGTTTCACAGGCAAGGTAAAGTGATACAAGTACTTTGGAAGACTGCAGTGGATCAGTGTCATTGCCAGCCTCTTTTATCCTCTTGTGCTAAAGCCTTTTGCTGAGCAGCAAAGTACAATCTGCCTTTCACCACTTGGTCCAACGGCTGACCTACTTTGAGCAGTGTTTACATGTATTACAGAAGCAGAGTGTTAGGAAAAGCATTCGTGCATTTTCCCTTGCACCCTCCTGCCTCTGCATGAGCAAGGAGACCTGCCTGAAAGAGGTTACTAGAGAGTGAAGGAGACACATGTGCTTCTCTTGCTATAGCCAAGCCCAGCTTAGATCAGCCAGTGGCCAATTCATCCCCACACATGGGCTACCCACACACAGAAACAGTGGAAGTGGTAAGTTGAGACCCCACTGATCACCAACATTTAAATAATAAATCCTTCTCTTGCACCCCACTGAAATTTTATACTTGTTTGTTACAAGAAAATATTGCAGCAGGGGACATAGCTCAGTAGCACAGCACCTGCCTAGCAAGCACAAGGTCTTGTGTTCAATTCCAGGTACCAGAAACAAAACAAAATAAAACAAAACAGAAATTAAATTAAATAATATTGTGAATCAAGACAAAAATTGTTGTATAATTGCCATGGTTTGGATTATTTTTCAGTGCTGGGGTTGAACCAATTCCCTCTTGCTATATCTCCGGATCTTTTAAGTTTTGTTTTTATATTGAGACAGAATCCCACAAAGTCACTAGGTTTCCTTCTCCAACATTTGATCCTGTTGTTGAGGTCTCCCAAAATACTATGATTACAGTCATGAGCCACCATAGCTGGCTTTGAGCTTTGGTTCTTACATGTCTCTGAAGGACCAATGTATAAAAGGCTAGATTTATGGGGTGGAGGTAGGGATTTAATGGAACCTTTGGGAGGTGTAGCCTGGAAGCACCAAGATCTTCCAGTCATTTTCTGACAAAACAGCCTTGAGCTTCTTTCTGAACAATATAAATTGATGAAAGACCTATAGGTTCTTCAGATTCCTTCCTGGCATGCCCTTGAAGAATACCATGTGTATACCACAGAATCTAGAAATTTACTTCTGGGTACACATTTAAAAGGAATTCATTGATATATTTACTGAAGAACCTGAAGCAGAATGTGTATAACATCTCCACTGACCACAGAAAACAAAACAAAGAAAATAAACACGGAAACTACTCAAATACTTGTCAATAGTTGAACACACACATAATGTGCGGTGCATTTTATCACAAGGACATTGGAAAACAGTGAAAATGACAAATTTTCAACTACAAATTATTCAACAATTGAAGCCAAACACCAAAAAATAAAATCATTTATCCCAGTAGACTAAGGGTAGCACATATCCTCGCAGAAGAGTGGGGTCTGGTGACAGGAGGAAAGGAGCAAGTCTTCTGTCATGAAGTCATAATCTTCTCCTTTTTAAGTGGGCATAGGCGCACGAGTATTTTCAACTTCTGCAAAATCAGTGTTAGATTAGTTCTGTGTTTCTCAAAATATATTGTTCAGTTTCCAGGATGGCAAACACAAAATTGTGTTTTAAAAAGTGCAGTGTTTGAAAAAGGGTGTCTAATCTATTCCCTCTGCAAGGTCTACGTTTGTTTTAATCTTTAAGCTCTGAGAAGTCTGATAAAACAGCCACCTGCTTCGTTCTGAGTAGCATAAATTGACAAGAAGCCCACAGAAGTAGTATTCTTTGGGTTCGTTGCAGAAAATTTCCAATGAATAATCCCAAAGCTCCTTTTTATCTTTAATGGTTTGTAAAGTCAAAGAGCAAATGCTTCCTGCGGCCTGAGTTTATGGAGAAGTCTTGGGATCATACCTTCCTGCTCTGAAGCTTTTGGAATCCTGTAGAGTGAACAGAAAGCAAGGAGCCTGCTCTCATCTGCCCTCAGCCTGCAACTGGCTATCAAGATATTGGTCTGGGAAAAAGTTTCTCTTTCTTAATTTTCTCTTAAAAACTTACTCGATAATGTCTTTCCAATCCACATTATAAACATGTAAATCAAGTTTCAAATTATATGTATCTATAATAAATTGTGGCTTAACATTCATTTCACATCTTAAAGAATTTCAGGAAAAAAAATTCAGGCTACGTAAGGAGCTGAGTTCAAAGACCGTAAAAATGAAAGAAATAGTGAAAGAGTTGATGTCACACTTTGTAGTAATTTTGGAAATTTTGAAATTCAAAGAAAGCATTTTGGAGTAAATGAAAATCAGTTTCTCTTTGACCTAACAGAGGAACTGTTGGGGTTCCTTTATTTTTAAGACCATTCAACATAGTAACTAAATCTAAATACACACACATTCATACACATACATTTAAAATAGTGTCAGTCATGAGCGAGACCTCCCAGGTGATATCCAATGAGCAGCCCTCCCATTTTGAAACTGACCCAAAGGAAATTCAGATGGTGAAGAACTTTCAGGTGGTCCAACTGTTTTGTTTCTGAGCACTTTCTATCACATTCTACAAGAGTTGTCAAAAGAGATTATCTACTTCTTTAATCATATTTCCTCAGGTCCTTTTGTTAGATGTCCATTCTACTCTGTGTGGGTGTTGATGCTATTCAATAAAATCTGCAAAAAGAATTGTATCAAAGTATCCTCCCAATACAAAACAGATGATTGTTTTATCCAAAGCCTATGGCTTTCACAACCTTATGAGGATAGTGAACATCACTTCAGAATAAAATTCACACTGTATGAAACATAGGTCATTAAAAAGAAAGGGGAAAAAATAACCAGCCTCAAGGAAGAACTCACAGAACAGTGGATATCACTGATTCAGGGGATAAAAGAAAGCAGTAAGGAACTCAGCAGGGTGATTTTTGTATATTGCTCCTGGAAAATTCATCAATAGGCTTTGCCTCAGATAAAGCTTTGTGTGCCCTACAGTTTTAGCCTATTATTTTCATATACAAATTTGCATTTAGTAAATGCTCACACTTCTCATAACATGCCTGTTATAAGTATATTTTCTAGACCAGAATGTAAAATTTTAGAATATAAGGACACTGTATCAATTTTCTTGCTTTCTCATGATCTCTAGAAGGGAACTTGAGAAAACCCAGAAGCTTAGTGCAATTTATTCATTAAATAAATACAGAGATGAAAAGATGAACAGATAGATACATGGATATTATTTTTTATCTCAAATTAAATTTTAAAATTATAATATGAAAAACTTTTCATTAACCTAATAAATTAATGAGAATATAAAGCTGCCATAAAAAGTCAGATAAAAATACCTATGTGGCCATCAGTTCTTCCCCAGTTTTGCTTTCTCAGTCTGCTTCTTGTGGGAAACACTTTTCTGCATCTGGTTTGGACCTGTCAGTATAACTTTCTATGTTTAGGGATGTAATACTGAGTATCATCAGTCAGTGCTTCTTCACAAAGCAGATTCAAAGCAAGATGTACAAATATAAAAAGATTGACAAGATGGGATGGCAAGGGCCACCACTGAGTTAGCCATGAGAGAGTGTCCAGGACTTTCTTCAAGCTGGAGATCTGCAGGAACCAGGCAAAGCTCTGGGGCTCACTGGAGTGTCCCATGGGATCACCTATCAGGAGGCTCAAGAGCCTCTGCTGAAAGGATGATGTGAGGGAACGTCAAGCAGAAAGTGAAGAAGAGCTCCTCAACAAAGCAGAACGACCCTCCCTTCCTCATTTTCCCTGTATTGCCACTCACTCCTAGGATGGGTCTTCTCATTACCCTTTTTCAAACACTGCACTTTTTAAAACACACTTTCTATGTTTTCCATCCTGGTCATCGAAAAGAAAGGGCACAAAATAACCAGCCTCAAGGAAGAAGCCACAGCAGAACAGTGGATATCACCGATTCAGGGGATAAAAGAAAACAGTCAGGAACTTTGTAGGGTGAAGTTCAGCCACACTCAGAACTCTGCTGACGCAATTTACTTGGGCATTTCTTACTCAAGTTCACATAGTTAATTATCTCACCCTAATTGTTACTGTCACAGAGACACATTATTTACTGGAACTTGTCCTTCACATTTATAAACACATTTGAGGAAAATTTCAACACAGAGATGTATCATTTTAGTTAACATTCTCTGCTTCAGAACATTATTTTGTTATTTGAAGCTGATTTACTTGTTTTTCTTTGCAGTGATGGGAATACAAGCTTTTACGGTATGTCACTGCCACATGCAATGCTTCCATGTTCTTTCTGCCATAACTCTTAGTGAAAAATAGGCAGAATTCAGCAGAGATCATCCTAATCAGTTCTGAGCCATATTACAAGTGAATCTTTAACTTGAGTAGGAGTCACTAGATGATGCTCCATCGTGGAGGGCAGGTGTAAAGCTGTGAGCAATGGTGATGTCTGCGGAAAGCCAGCCATGCCGGGCACAGTGGTGCAAATCATTTCTCCTGCTGACTCAAAGCCACCACCTGGCTTCCTCAAAACTCACGTATGTGAGTATATCGTTGCCTGCCAGAAATCCTTATCAAGTAAACCACCTGACCATTGTAAATGCAGCCCAGTAAAATTAAATTTTCTCAAAACTAAGAAACGCTCTTATTTTTGTAAATGTGATTGCTTACTTGATTGGGACCCAGTCTGCTGGCTCTGTTTTTCTGTGTTCTATCGGTTTTAATTCCTATTACAGTATATGGTTGAGTTAATAGCGCCAAGATCAGGGCCATGGCTGCTGAAGTACTGAGGCTTTGGAAATTGTAGTTTTCAAATAAAAGCCTGTCTGAAATTAATTAAATCTCATAATTCTTCAGACCAGTTGAGTTAAACCCTGTAGTTGTAAGGCTATAATTTCCAAACTTTAGCCTCAACTGCTGTTCTGTTCCTATTTCATTATCACATTTCCATATGGAACTGCTTAGAAATTGGTAGCACCTTAAGATGAGATGGAGATTTATAGTGGGATTAAGTCATGTTGTTCATCCGTGTGTGTGTGTGTGTGTGTGTGTGTGTGTCCAAGAGAAATTGAAATACTGGAGTGTTTTTGTGGTTATGTCCTCATTTTAAAGTACATTTTTGTTTTTGTTTTTGTTTTTGTTGTTAAGGTATAGAAGTGTGCACACAGGTATAAGTGCACAATTTGATTTTTTACAAATAACAAAATCTTTGCATCAATAGAGAAATGAGAAAATGAACCTATGAAGAAAATGAAAGATTGCATTCTTTATATTCATTAATTTTCACTAAGCTTAATAACTTTTTCTCATTTTATCCTTTAAGAAACTAAACTGAGTTACCTAAGTAAAACTGTCTGTCTTATGTATGAGTTCAGAAAAATCAAATTCGTCATCTGAGGTCAAAGCAAGTTCAAGAATTAAGAATGGATTCATGGCTCCTCTATCCAATACAGTATCCATTGTCATCATATCACTAACCTTTTAATTTTAATCAAAGTATGGCAAGAAAAACACATCTGTTGAATAATGCCTAATTTTCTAGCACAGACATTAAGAATGTAAAGTCTTCAGCCTTTCAGCCATACTGGATCAATCCCCTCTTCCACGGCATCTCTCTCCTCCTAAAACAGTTCATATCCTGCACACTGGTCAAAGATGAAGGCACCTAGGTATAGAGACAGTTTTTTAGTTATTGTTTAGGTCATGTGACTGAAGATAAACAATAAAATGAAAAAATAAATCTCCATAAACAGAGCTTGTTTATTGCAAAAGATTCAATGAAGCACCGTTGTGCGTTATGTGAACTACATGTGGAAAGAAAATGATAACAAAATTTTGGTTCCTGTTATTGTGATAATCCAGTGATAAGAAGTTTTAGACAAGATTATAACATTTGGGTACATTAACTACTTCTAAGTCTACTTTCATCAAGTTCCCCAAATACAATATTTAGATCTATCCATTTCTATCACTTGACATAGAGTCTTCCACAGAATAGAAGTCACTAAATATTTGTGGCATGAGTGAAACTACATTCATGACCGGAAAATTCTTGTTTAGGCTTCTGAAGCCCAGTAAACTGTCTCCCAAACTAAATTTGTTTATTTAGCTCATCTTTCCCATAAAACGCAAAAATCTACTTAAAAGGCACACTTTTAAGTTTATTAATACTTTCCTAAAACTAAGCACCCAACACCTGCAATTTAAGGGATGAAAAACTTATTTTAAAAGCTCAGGGTTTCCAGGAGACACAGCTTAGCAGAGGAAAGCTGCCCCTGATGGCAGCCAGGAGGCAGAGAGAGAGTAGGAGCCAGGCCGGGAAGGCCAGGCCTTGAGTGCCCATTCTCTTCCACTCACCTTCATATCCGAAGAGCACAGACAGCTAGGATCTCATCCACATGTGAACCAGCTGTGAGTAAAGCACTCTTCTTGGGGTGCTGTGCTGGCCCAGCCCTGGGGTGCACTGAGACAGCCTAGGCACCATGGTGTGTGCCTGTTATCCCAGCACTTGGGAGGCCGCAAACAGGAGGATCACTACGAGTTCAATCCGTATAGTAAGACCCTAGAGTCCCTGTACTAAATACATTTTTAAAAAGCACTCTCATGTCCCATCACTTTCTAAACAATGTAGATCTGACTGCACTGTCCTTCTTCCCTTAGATGACAACTTTCAGTGAATAGCAGATCGCTGCAAGCTTCCCACTCCCCACCGCTTCTCATCACTTCCTGGCTTTGTGCTGAGATGCCATTCAGAATCTTCCCTCCTGGAGGAAGTATAAGCTCTTACCTGTGCATAAGACTTTGCATTATTGAAACCATCCAGTGATGCTTCCTTGCCTTCTGTGTAAGACTATACTCTAGAGCACACCTTGGAAGTTTCTGAGTGCTTCAGGTAACTTCTATCAATTGAGTATGAATTAAATAAAACTACAGGCTGTTTGGATGATTCCACATTCTGCAATTAACATCACTCCAAATTGTAAGCGATTTATGACTTTGAAAAAGGCAGTCCTCTCTTCAGGGGACATGTCAGTGAGGTGTGGAGGAGCTCGGGTAGGCGAGGAGGAGACGGGAATGGGAAGCAGGGAGAGATCTCTGTACAGAGACTGATAGAAAAGGTCAAGAACAACTTGAGATGAAGAGCTCCAATTTTCCTGGACACCTCAGAGGCTTCCTCTGCTGACTAAATTGTCACAGATAAGTGGGAATTTCTATCAGATTTCAGCATGGATTCATCTATGACACCTAACCTAAAGTTTTTTAGATATATTTTCCTGAGGTACCATATCACAAAATGACTTCCAGTGCATTCCTTTTGTTTGGTTTTATTTTGGCTGTTTGTTTTTGGTCTGGTATGGTCTGGTCTGGTTTAGTCTAGTCTTGACTGGTCCAGTTTGGTTGCTTTTTAAATGAGCAAAGAGGGCGGGCCAGATTACTCAGAGGACTGAAGAGCCTGCTTAGGCAGGCACAGGGACAGGGATTAATTTCCAGCCTGCGGTGCCAGCCCTGCCCCCAAAGTGTGCTGAGGCAATTGAGTCTGGGTGTCGTGGCATGCACCTGTAATCCCAGTGCTTGAGAAGCTGAAAACACAAGGATTACTAGTCCAACCTGTAGTGAGACCCTGTAGACTTTGTACTAAGTACATAAAAAATGAGGAAAGACAGTCACAATTAGCTCAAAGTATATCAAGTTTGAAAATTATTTGTATATAAAAATTTAAGAAATAATACTTGGATAGTAACAATTTCTGTCAGTAGTTCTTGTAATTTGTTCACAACTGGCCAAACCCAAGTAGGTTGGAGATGCAATTATACTACTGTTTGTCACCCATACAAACTTAAAGACTTTATTGACAAAGTCCAGTGTATCAAAACTTTAAAGGATTTGCTGATGCTACCAGTTAGTGTCACGTGAATACTACCAAGGAATGTTACCTTATGACATTTTAATTCTTTCATAACCCTATACTACAAGTATTCTATTTGTCTTCTTTTTTCTCATTTTGCCATATTGCCAACCACTTATGCATAGATAGAGAAAGGAAGCAGTTTTATGGGCACAACTTTCAAGCTGCTATTTGCTGTCCAAAGTTCCACGTAGGATCAAAGAAAGCTGAGATGTCATCTCAGCCCATATTTTTGCCTACACTTCTTACTGCACGTAAGCATTCTTTCGGTACACTCTCATGCATTTTTTTCTGGCTTCAGATCTCAATCAGTTTCTTGTATACATTCTTTTCTCTTCTTCTGTCCACAAGAAAGCTGACTCCAGGTTAATCATGACATTGTTATCGGGTGAGTGGTATGGCTCTGAGCCCAACGGTATTAATTAAAACTAGGGTGACATCAGAGATTCCTTGCAAATCACTTCTCTATATTCTATATTCTCCACAGCATCAGTGTATGGTAGTCCTAATGAGCATTGTATTGGATCAAAGTGGAAAGATTTCCAGTACAGCAACAAAGTTCAGTTCTTATATTTTAATAAAAAGCTTTAACAAAAGGCAGACTTTACTTGAAAATAAAGATCTCAGTATTTGGTACATTGATAGAAGAAAACATGGAAGGAGGAAACACTGATTGAAATCAAAATTGCAACCCCATAGCAGTAATGCCAAGCTGGACCCAGATGACCTTTGTTTCTGTCTCCCTTGCTCTACCTATCACTACCAGCAGAAGCAAATCTTTCCAAAGGTATTCTGAGTTCATGGCCAGATCTAATAAGCAGAAGCTTCAAATTTTCTAGAGATGTAACTAACAAAGGAAATAAAACAAAAAAATGCATGTAAAAAACCATACTTGTACTAAGGAGAAAGAGAAAAACGTGGTGCCGTAAGAGACCAGATGTGGTGAGCACACCTGTAATCTCAGAGCAGGGGAGGCTGAAAACAGGAGGATCACTATGAGACCAAGTTGCACAGTGAAATTCTGTACCAAATATATTCATATAAAAAATACAGCCATGGCCTTAAGGCTCTTGTGACTGTATTCTCAATGCTCTCCAGATTCTTCTCAAAATATTGATTTTGGTGGAATTTGTAGTACAGGACTTTTCTTGGATTGGAACTGGAAATTCTAGTATGCAAATGTGACTCTCTACTGATGAAATTTATTCAATTACACATTGTTGCTTTCCAAGTAAAATTATACTCTGTAGCATAGCTTGGAAATTTCTTGATTGATTTAGTCCCTTCCTACCTGCTATAAATTGGATATTGAATGTCACCCAAAGACCCATTTGTTAAAGCTTGGTGCCAGAAGTGGGGCTATTGGGAAGTAGTAGTATCTTTAAGAGGAAGGACACATCGAGAGGTCCTCTGGCCTTTGGTAAACTCTGGTTACTGAAGGTGATTGTGTGACCCCAGCCTGTGCCTCTCCTTGCCTCCTGGCCTGTGATGTTAGATGCTTTGTTCTTCCATGCACCCCACCATGATGCCTGCCTCACCACCAGCCCAGAGAAATAAGAAATAAGACAATGCACAAGAACATCCAAAACTGTGAAAACAAGCATTTACTAAGTTAATTATCTGAGACATTGTGTGATAGAAAGCTCAGTATCATAAAACTTTTTGATTATAGTTACTCTGCTTATTTTCTTTATATTATCCCATAGCCATATAAATATGAAAAAAAAACCAAGCCTAATTGGTCACCTTTACCTCAATTCTTTCCTTCTAGTCTTATATATGAGATTTCATAAAAAACAGATCATTTTGAAACAGAACAGGTGTGGGCACTGGATCAGTCCCTATCCCCCCAGAGTTTCTTATGTATAAAATAAACACAGTGATACTAGTTAATATACAGGGTGATTGATTGATAGTAAGTGGCACATGAGTGCAAGCCTGGCCAGTGTGAACATTACCCATTGTTATTAATATTCTTACTTGCTCTGTTCATTCCATAAATCATTCTGCATTTGTCACGTGCAGAGGAATCCCTCGACTTTGCTCCCCTCAAGCCCAGGACATACATTGCACCACAGCTCTTCTCTGTATGAAGCTGGTGTGTGTCTCTGCCTCCCCTCAGAATTCTGTAAGCATTCTGCATGCACGGCCTAGGCGTGATCTACTTTTGAAGCTCTACTTACAACATCTAGGCCACTTTAGCTGTTCAGTAAATACAAATTTCCTTTTATACATTTTGGGCACACCAGCGTCCAGCTATAGAAAACAAGAATCACAGCCATAGGAAAGGAAAGGGGGCACTAGTGATGATATTGTTTGGCTCAGTTTAGATTATTTTCTCAGTGGCTAGAAGGAAAATGTTGCCAGCCACCTGAGCTCACACTGAAATGAAAAGCTGTTAATCCAGGCATCCAACCAGTTTTTTGGACCTAAACAACTGTGATCCAGCCAAGCCTTGGCTCATATCTGGCACAGCTAATTTTGATTCCAGTTTCTTCATATATTTATAAACTCAGTCTCCCTCAAAGAATTGCACATAGAACTTTTCTTCAAATGTGCCAGGAGAACATAAAAAGAATGAGATGTGTTATGTACAGGTACCAACTCCCCATAAGGAGTATAATCATTATGTACCACAGAATTTACTAATAAACATTTTTAAAGTTTTAAAAATAAGGAAACAAAGCTCTAAGTGAACATTTATTATGAAAAAATAAAACAACTTCCACTGAGAACTCAACACTCATGGTGAATGTCACAGCTAACTTTAGTCAAATCCATCATGGAAGGTGAAGGCCTTCTCATGGTGGGTCTCCATTCTTTTACTTTTCCAAGATCCACAAATCTGAATATGAGATATGTTTCAATTTTTACATTTGGTATATCAAAACAGTGCTTCATTGCATTAGCAATTCTCTTTTTAAGAAAGAGCCTTATATTTTTTTCTTCTTTCAGCGGTTTATTCAGGACCCTTGAACAATCTTGATTCTTCTCCC
>NDGM010968204.1:0-13173 GCA_002564305.1 Octomys mimax
AGCAGTTAATTGGTAGGATTCTCACCCTGACTAACTATATATGCTGATAACTGTAAACTAAGCCTCTGCTCTGAAGATATCAATATGTAATGGTAGAGTCATGCTTAGAATGCCTACCATTCTGGTCTTCTAAATACGTACTTCTTGTCATACCATACCAATTACTGCCATACTATTTCTCAAGTAAATGGTTTTTTTTTTTTTTAAGGGCAACAAATGAAAACAAGAGACAGAAAAAAAAGTTATGCAGTTTTATACTTGTGCCAACCACTTTCCTTGGCTTTCACTGCATTTATTAACTCTTTACTAGTGCCCAAATAAATTTCTCTTGAAGGTGGTCCCAAGTACTTTTAATATCCCACTAGGTCTCTTAAGCAACTTAACTCCAACTTTTAAAAGTCAAAACCATTTGGTTCTCAGTAGATACTATTTAGGTACTTCTCTACTTTATCTGGCACAGAAAATTTTAAAAATCACTATCCAGTCCTGTCTTTTCATGTTTATTATCTTTCTTTAGTGTTGGAAGAACTGTCAGGGTTTCTCTAGGAAAGCCCTCCATTCATGTTAATGATCCTTCCTCTTCTCCCTCATGTTTCTTCTTGCAATTGTTCTTAGTTCTCCTCTCCCCCCTCACTGATATAGTCTACAAATATTCTAAAGAATTCTCTGGCTGTATGAGAGCAGAATATTCTTATGAGAATCCTTGGGGAGAATCAAAGTTCTTTGCTCTTGAAGTTTTGGGACACAAATATAAATGCAGTGAATGATGCCAAAATGTTTTGGTTGAAGAAAAGTGTGACACAGGAGGGTAGAAGTGAGAACCAGTATTATTCTGTAGGGGAAGTTTGCAAAAGAAAACTGAGTATTAGGCATAAGGCATCATAAAGTCATACTTTGCAGCAGCATTTGCCTTTGGGACCCTGGGGAATGACATAGGTAGAAGTCACATGGGAGTGGCAGATATCATAGATAAACAATGAAAATTACAAGGTTAACTGATCCCTTTCTAAACTTCAGTGCATTTCTGGGGAGAAGTAACTTAGCTGTCAAATACACTTTTCTAGCTAACTGCTTCATAAATCTAGATAGTTATAGAAATTGTTGCTGCCAACATGATTTTTAAATTAGGCCAATTAGACTGCAAAGTCAAGTGTCTAAAGCCCTCACTATATGGAAGGAAGAGAAGAAAAGCATTTTTGAAAAAGAAGCCAGACTAGTCTTTTAGAGAAGAATAACTAATGTGTTTATTCAATTTGCATGCCTAATGTTAAATGTTTCTTAATCCAAATAAATAGTATGGAATAAAGTATTACTCTGCATATACTACATGTCTGTCTGTGCTTGGACTTGCAAATATACTGACAATAAAGTGTTATAAAAGTTTTTCAGATGGGAAGAATTCATGTATGCAAACTATTAGAGAATATAGCTGGATTTTAAGCAAATTTGAAAATGTATATTCAGTTAATAACCTATAGGTGATCAGCAAAAAGAATATCAGTGTGGGCTGGAGTTATTTGCAAGAAAAAGAGAAGACTTTGTAACAGATAGAGTATTTAGAAAGAAAAGAACTAAGGAACTTCCACCTATGAAAGCTACATTTTATGTGTGGGAATGTGGATAATACCAGGCTTAGTTATTACTCAGTTTGAATATTGCTGTTGGGGAGATGAAAATGGACAAAGTAAATACATTAAAAAGAGGTCACTTTCTGTGACACTCTTGCTTTGTGCTGTCATACATGCCTGGGGAAAACCTTTCTTTACTATGTTTCATCGAATTTTATGGATAAAAGTAGCGGCTATGGAACCAGATCGTCTGGTTTCAAAGCTTAATGTGTCGTCTGGTAAATGACTTTCCTTTAATTACTCAACTATGTTATCTATAGGGGTTTTTTCTCCATGTGTATAATATAAAAGAAACTACTTAGATAAGTGGTTGTTAAAATCAAATGGCTTAAATATGTAAAAGGGTGAGCACAATATCTGGCACAAAGTGCACGCCCTCTGAATAGATACTGTCATTATTAAGTTACTTTTTGCTAGTCTCTGGGCTCCTATGGTCAGAGGTTATTATGATTTAAATCTAGAACTTTCCTCTAAAGCCTGATATGTTCAAAGGTAGGGCTTTTGCAAGAAGGTTGTATTAGGAGGGAATTATGGCTGACTTGCTGTTAAGAGACTGGTGGCTGGTTGGAGTGGCAACGACCTGGAGGAGTGAGCTGCTCTCCTTGGCACCTGCCTTGCTCTCTGCTCCCTGACTGCCATGACATGAGCAGACCATTAGGCCGCTGAAGTCAGCTAACTATGAACTACTCTTTTAAAAACGGTGAGCCAAAACACTTTCTTTTTGTCAGGTACTGTGTCTCAACAATAAAGAAAATGACTAAGACAGACACTGAGAAATCAGTTTATTAAATGTATTTGTCAAGTAAGGATTGAATTGGCTCAAGTTATAAAGTGCTATGATTATGCATGTTCATTTTCTTTTCATACCTGAGACTGAATAATTTATAAATAAAAAGTGAAATTTTCAGCTCACAGTTTGGAATGTGAACAGTGGAAGTGCTAGGGTGCCATGATGGCACCTGGCTGTGGCACACTCTGTGGATGGCATCCTCACAGCAGTGCATCTGAGAGATCATGCGATGTGAGAAGAAACTAGGAAGTGATAAGAAGGAGGAGCCAGGTTGATTCATTTGTAACAAACTCTTGTGAGAACTAACCAAGTCCCCAGAGAGCTATTCTAATGTCTTCCATGGTTCACGTGCCAGATAACAATCACCTTTCACTAGCTTCCACTTCTTTAAAGTTCCACCATTTCTTAATGCTGCCACACTGGGGACCAAACTTCTAACACATAAACCCAATGGAGCAAACCACATTCAAATCATAGCACATGCACAGCATACGTGATCACCACAGACAAATTAATTAGCATATTCATTGCCACTTATTGCTATACCTGAGATCTCCAAAACTTGCCTGTCGTATCACTGCAAGTTTGTTCACTTTACCTAACACCTTCAAACTTTTCCCACCCCCTAGCTCCTGACACATAATTTTATTCTGTTTTGATTAATTTAACTGCTTTTAGATTTTATTTTATTTTACTACTTTTGACCTTAGCCAAAAGGCCAAGAAACAATGGATTTTATTTTATTTGAAAGGGGACCAAAACAAAAACAAAAACGGAAACAAAAAAGCAAAAAGAATGCGGTTGGGGATAGCTCAATGGAATAAGTGTTTGTCTGGCAAACACAAGGTCCTGAGTTCGATCTCTGGTACCACACACAAAAAAAGAGGAAAAAAAAGCAACAAGTAACATGAGCAAAGACAAAAAAAGCAACAATTAACAAGAAAAATGGTATAAAATTTCAAAACAAGAATAGGAAATTAACAATGACTGTTATATCTCATATTATTATCATCAAATTTGTTCAGACTACCAGATATAGGCATTCAAGACTGATTGAACAGTTAAAACATTAACTCTTCCTTTCCATAAACTTCTAACTTTTTTCCTAATCCTTTTTATTGTTTAATTTATCTCAAAGAGAATATAAAAATAATAGATAAGACCTTAGAAATTATATACATTAAAAAAAACAAAATGAAAGATATTCAATATGGCTGTTATATTGCACATTGATGTCTTCTGTGTGGTTACTCAGATTACAGATACTAGCATATAATGTCAGCCAAAATAAAAATTTTAAGCATTAACTACTATCTTTAAAAAACTGATGGAAATTAGTAGTACAATCATTTTAGCTGTGTACATACTTACATGATTTTTCCCTTCCTATTTTTCTGTATCTTTTCTCCTTTTCCACATCTCAATTGTTTATTCCTTTTGTCCAGTTTTTTTCCTTTTTAGTATATCTATTTATCTTTCAGATTTTATTTATTCTTTCAGGTTCGTATAGTAGGTAGACAATATGATGTTTACACATCTGGGTCTGATTTATTTCACTTATGAGTATAGCCTCGATAAAAAGCCACCACCAATTACTCTACACAAACAACAACTCACTGAGAGAGAAATTAGAGAAACAACACCCTTTACAGTAATATCAAAAAGTGATACTTCGGAATTAATCTAACAAAGGAAGTAAATGTTCTATACAGTGAAAAATAAATACTCTGATTACAAATGATCAAAGAGGATTTCAGAAAATGTAAAAATATTCCCTTTCTTGGATAGGAAAAAATAACATTGTAAAAATGTTCTTAACCCCAAAATTGTGATAGAGATTTAATGCAATCCTTATCAAAATACCATTCACATATCTCACAGATCTGGAGAAAATATTACTAAAATTCATTTGGAATCAGAAAAGATCTATGCTAGCAAAGGCAATCCTGGTCAAGAAAGACAAGTAAGAAGGCAGTAAAATCCCTGACTTGAAATTATGCTATAAAGCTACTGTGATAAAATATACATAGTCATGAAAAAAAAAATGAGGATCTATGAAAGAGATTGGAAGATGCAGATACAACTACAAACTCAATCACCTTGTCTTTGACAAAGGGGCCATTCATGTGCACTGAAAGAAAGATAGCCTCTTTAAGAAATGGTGCTAGAAAAACTAGCTTTCCACATGCTGAAAAATAAAGCTAAATTCAGGTCTATCACCATGCTGTAAACTAAAATCAAAATAGATTAAGAATCTAAACACTAAAACAGAAACACTAAATCTACTGGAACCAAAAGTAGGTAGAAATCTTGAATACATAGGGGTAGGCAGAGAATTCATGAACAAAACCAACTGAGTGAGAAATACTTTGAAGAATCAACAACTGGGATCTATTCCTATTGAGAAGTTTCTGCATGTCAAAAGAAAACACCAACAGAGTGAAAAGACAATTGACAAATTAGGAAAAATTCTTAACCAACAGTCACTCAGACAAAGCACTTTTGTTTAGAATAAACAATGAACTAAAACATATCAGGCCCCCAAAATTCACAGACCCAATCCAAAAATGAGCACCTGAGACGAATACATACTTCTCAGAGGAAGGAAAATAAATGACAGATCAATACATAAAAAATGGTTCCATAGCCCTGGTCATTTAAGAAATACAAAATAAAACAACACTGAGATTCCATTTCTCTCCAGAAAGAATGGCTATCATAAAAATATCGACTAATTACCAATGCTGGAGAGGCTGTGGGGAAAAAGGAACACTTTTCCACTGTTGGGAGTGTAGACTGATACAAACTCTATGGAAATCAGTGTAGAGATTTCTCAGAAATTAGGATTGGGGGCTGGGGAGATGGCTCAGTGGAATAAGCACTTCCCTGGTAAGTGCAAGGGCCTGTGTTCAATATCCGGTTCAGCCAAAAAAAAAAAAAAAAAAAAATCTAGGATTGGAGGTCCTATTCAACCCAGATATTCCCTTTCTGGGTATTTTCCAAGAAGAACTGAAAACATCATACAATGGTGATATGTTTGAGCCATGTTTATTTTATTTTAACTAATTAATTAATTAATTTTGCAGTACCGGGAATTGAACTCACGACCTTGCATTTGCCAGGAAAGCACTTATTCTACTGAGCTATCTCCCCAGCCCTTTATTTTATTTTTTAAGATTTATTTATTTATTCATTTATTTGGCACATGGTCTCACTACTCAGCTCAGACTCATAGTGATCTTCCTTGTTGCAGCCTCCCCTGCTCTGGGATTACAGGCCTGTGTCACCACATACAGTTTTGATGGCTGGCATGGCACAGGGCTGGCATGGAATAGGATACCAGGGATGGAACCCAGGACTTTGCATCTACTAGGCAAGCACTTATACTACTGAGCTAGGTACCTGGCCCTGAACCCATGTTTATAGCAGCACAAGTTTTAATACCTCAATCTTAGAAACAATCCAAATGCTTATCAGTTGAGGAATGGATTTTAAAAAAGATGTAGTATTTTTATACAATGAAGTATTGATCAGGTATAAAGAAAAACTTCAGGTTTTTATAGGTAAATGGGTGATTTGAGATTTTAAATATAAGTGAAAATATGTAGTAATTGTGTCCCTGTGCTTGGTTCATTTTATTTATCATAATGTTTTCTAAATTAGTTAATATCATTGCAAATAACAGGACTTACTTTTCAAAGAGATGAATAATATTCTACTATATGTAACTTTCTGGTAATTACTGGAGAAGGAAGACCAGAGAGAAGGAGGAAATAAAAGGTGGAAGGAGGAAAAGAAAAGAAGTAGGATTCAGTCAATGATATATTGTAAGATAGATATAAGAAAAACAAATTCACTGTTCTTCATCAGGAGCAATTTTGATTCAGGAATATAAACACTTGAAGCCTCTTGGGGAGAAAACAGCAGTATATCCTCAATGTTTTGCATGGTTGTTAGAAAACAAAACTTTCTTACACTGATTTTTAGGTGTTTCCTAGCTAGTGTAATTGCATTTTTGAATTTTTAAAAAAATGTAATTGACATTTTTATTTCATTAGATACTAGAGCAGGTTGATGTAAGGAATGCTTTTGGCAAGATGAGCTAAATCAGACTAGATTTTGAAAGGTTTCTTAACTACCCTTATTAAATTTTATATTTTATTTAATTAAACTTTCTAACTCTGATATGTAAATTTTAGTAACTTTTTAATTTTAGAGTTATGAGAATATGAGAATTAGCTGAGTTAATTAATGAAAATCATTGTTATTTCAATCAAGTTAGCTAATAAATGAAAAAGCTCTAGAAAATATTAACAGTGAGGTGAGGTGTAAAATAAGGTTACTTGGACATTCTGCAGAAATAGTTTTACTTTTAAATCATCAATAACTAGCATGTAGAGACACATTATATTTAATAGTGTTATAGTTTGGAGCCTTGTTTTCATTGTACTGATTTTCTTTTTCTTTTCTTTCTTTTTTTTTCTTTCTTTCTTTCTTTCCTTCTTTCTTTCTTTCTTTCTTTTCTTTTTTTTTTTTTTGTGGTACCAGTGACCGAACTCAGGACCTTGCACTTTCCAGGAAAGCCCTTATTCTACTGAGCTATCTCCCAACACCCTGATTTCTTGATTTCCTCTAAGGAATTCAAGTTTCCTTCAGATACTTGTGCATGAAACAGCTTTTTTGTGTTTATTAGTCTAGAAATCATAAAATTCTAGCACTATCTGGTCTATGCCAATATCCCATGTAGTGCAATCATTGTAAAGCTGAAAGGATTACTCAAATGCCTCTACTAACTGTGTGCACAATGTGTGGTTTGGCTAATACTAATTTAATTGACTTTCTCTATCCCCTTATGACTTTTTTCACCCGAAAGAGATAACATAATACATGAGAGGAAAATTTAGTTTATGTATGAATAAACCTGAGTCTTAGTCCGTTTTCTATTCCCATAACAGAATTTTTGAGGTGTAAAAGAGATTTTCTTAGCTTCTAGTTTTGTAGACTGAAGGTCTGAGAGTGAGATGCCCTCACTTTATTGTTCTTCTCACACTATTTGAAATCCTCAGCAGGCTCCACTGGAATGCTGTCTTCCATGAATCCCTCACAAAGATCTCAAATAATGAGAGAAAACAAAAAAGTGACTGATAACAACCAACTTCAAGGGAGCTATCATGGACTCTGTGAGAACTACATTAATACAGTAATGGCTTCTGTTCACAGTCTCCACAGTGACCTACCTAACTGCTTTCCACTAGCCAGTACTTCTAAAAATTCCACTATCTCCCATCACAATAGCAGAGAAACACTCCCACACAAATGTAGACTATAACAACCTGGATCTCAGAAATCTTAGAGAAATATATTTTCCTTTACTCTTTCAAGCCAATATTTATTATTATATTGAAAAATGTATATGCATTCAAAATAGAGGAATCTAGTCAGCTCAAGAAACATGCTATTTGTGGGCTTCAGGCATATTGAGGGGTACTCTACAGCTGCTTTCCTGGGGCTGAGAAATGATTGCTTGACAGACACCAAAGAAAGAACCTTGTCTGATACTGAAAATGACACCTTGGGACCTATATATATATGACACCTTGGGACATATATATATATATATATATATATATATATATATATAACTTCCATTGCATCAGCAGTATAGAAAAGCAAAGATGCAGAAACATAAAAGTCAAATTCAAAATGGAATAGAAGAATGAGAGAGGAAATAGAAAAGGAGGAAGGTGATAAAAAGAAATGTGTGAGTTGACTTTCTTATTTAGTCATCTTATCAAAATCAGGAGGGTGTATTTTGTCAGTCAGAGTCCAGTGTCTTTGGGCCTGTAACAAAAACAGCATGGATTTTCAAACTGCTTTGTAACTTATGTTTTTGGAAGTAAGTGGCTTTTCTTATATTTGGAATCAGTCCATCAGACACAAAGTAGCACTGTAGGGCCCTTAGGAATAGGCTTATTTTTATTAAATTTACTATTTATAAAAGCAGTACAGTAACAATTGAGGAAGTAGTAGAAAATGGCTTTGTCTTGAATTTTGATGGCTTTGTCAGACCCTAAATCCACCCTCATTACATCATTAGTCCTTTGCTTCCATGTCCTTTGATGGCAATCTGCTTTTATAGATGAGCCCATTAATTCAATGGGAGATTAAACATTGAGCTGTACCTAGCAGTCCGGTGCAGGGTTAAGATTAGACAAAAATTTCCCCAGTTTTAGCAATCGCTAAGTTATGAAGGTAGCAACCCTCCTTTTTATGCAACCCTATATTCATAAATAACCTACTGCTTCTACCAGACCAGAGGGTTTATATACCTTCTTAGAGAAACTATCTATGAAGGTGACAGAGATCAGGTCATTATATTATATGATTTCTCCTCAGAAACAAACATACTTTAGGGTAAAGTTTTCAAGGAAATATAAATGTATTTCAGTTTATAAATACTTACATAATAAACAAGTTAGTGAATATTTATTGGACCTGATAATATTCTAGGTGCTATCATAGGCTCTATTGAGGATTATAAAAATATATATCTTATAGAATCTTCTAACATTGGTTGGTTGTTTTATTGTCATAGTATTTATGACCATTTATGGTCACTAGAAACTTGTTACATTAATGAAAATAATAGCTTGATCAGGCAAGGTTTTATGGTCTTCATAACATTGTCAGGTGGATACATCATCAGCAGGTACAGAAGTCTAGATCATTTCAGGCATCAGAAATGACATGACCTTTGGGCTCCTGAATAAATCCCAGCAGAGAAAAACAGTTTGCCTGTTTAGCAGGTCACATATACACTGACATGTCTGGAATGCTTTGTGACCTGAGTGTGACTGAGAAACAAATTTAAAGTAAGTTAAATATTATAAAATCTCTTAGTCAAATATTATAAAATTCCTTATTTTACAAAATATGGGCTTCTTTTTTCTTAATTTTCCTCTTTCCCCCCCTTCTTTCTTCTGCAGTGTTATGATCTGGTTTTCTAGTTTTCCTTAAGTGGGGCAAGTAGAACAAAGTTGTTTTATTTCAATTCTTCCACAGCCCTCTAAATGAAAGTATAACAGTAAACAAGGCAACACATACACTTAAAGTTTTCCCCTTCTACTTACTGCTGGAGAAAAATAAACGTCAGACTAATTGTGAGGGTTCCACAGGAGGATTGCCTAATTAACGATGACCACAGAAGCAGCAGCTTCGGAAACGCTAATTTGACAGGCTGGATACTTAGCATGTTTGAGAGGCAGTTCTCCAGCGCAGTGCTGTGATCTATCCCATTAGTATAGACCTGTGGAACTGTGCTCAAACAATAGTGTGCACCGAGGAATAACTTGCTTCAGGAATAGCAAACACTTATTGCATTTGCTTGCTTTGTTTCTCACTTTTTCAGTGGATATTTTATCATCTAAAGGAAAGAACTGTTTTATGGACAGATTGCTCTAAGGTGCAGACCTCCTCCGTGAACCTGGGGAACCAGCCAGGGCACCCTTGAGTATAATTTTCACCTGATGGTTGGATGAAAACATTTTAGAAGAGATGGGAGCAGTGCTTAAGCACTACTTTTATTATTTGCAGCAAAAAGGGTTTTAATGCTGCTTTGTTCTTCCCCTGTTAAAGCTTCATATCAGTAAATGCTGATTGATGCTCAAAAGTGAGAGGATTACAGGATGCTAAATGTTGCATACTAATTCCTCTAAATTTAGGGATGGGGAGAAATGCAGGAAAATGTGAGTAAATGTTATAAACATTTGAAGAGAAAGAAAAGAATTAACACACAGAGGGGAAGTATGCTAATATGTTATTGTGGCAGCAAAGTCGCTTTGTCTACTAAAAGTGCTTTTCACATGTTCAAGTGTCTTATTTTGTATTAGAAAAGTAAAAAGGAATGAAGAAAAGCAACTGAAACCTTCTGTCTCACCTTGATCATAACTTCTTCAGGGAGTGGGGATTCCCAGTTGTCATCACTAAGTTACATATTAGGACCATTATTAATAATTTCCTTTTACTTCAACATGTTTAGGTGTGGCGCTGTGACCGATCTTTCTGAACTTTCCATTTCGCTATTTGTGCAGGAGTTGTTTTTATTTAATTTTTATTTCTTCCTTTTTCCTGTCCTATCCTATCCTTTTTTTCCCTTTTCCTTTCCCCTTCCCCTCTCTCCTTTCACTCACCCTCTGCCTTTGCCCTGCCCTGTCCTATCTTACCTTGCCCCATCTTGCTTTTGTTTCCCTTCCCTCCCTTTCCCTTCCCTCCTCCCACCCCTCCCCACCTCTATACCCTCCCTTCCCCTCTGCTCCTCTTTTTCCCCTTTGTCTTCTTTTCATTCATTCCTTTATGGACTGTATGTAAACTATATAAAGTAATGTTTTGGTATAAATATATATTTCAATGAAATGATTATTATTGTTGTTTATGTCTGGAAATCACCCCAAAGCTACATGAAGTTGGGGGGCAGGGTTTGTTTTGGAGGTAGCTAAATCGAGAGCTTGTCATTGGCTCATTGTCTAGTGCTGGGATTTGGGTTGTTAGTGCTACACCTGCCCCAGAGAAGGTAGCCTGTATACTTTATAAGAAAGGACAAGAGGCTTGTTCTTATGACCTTTCCTTGTATCAAACTGTTTCTTTTTTCCATACTACCCTGCCTTGCAGCCAGCTGATTGTAGACTAAAATCTCTATAAACCCACGTGCTAAATAAACCTTTTCCCCTTTCACAGTGAGAGTCTGATATTATGTCCCAGCAACAAAAGTAACCAAGATAATTGTGAAAAAAAGTAATATATTTCCCCTCTCACACAGTTACAGAAGCTTTTTGTGTTTTAAAGATTTTTTTTTTGTAACACTACAATTTTCTAGCATGCAGTGTAGCATTTTTAACATGCTCCTTATTCTGTACATCTCTGGGCTTGTTCTAACATAAGTGCAACTTTTTATATGCTTCCCTCTATTCTCTGCTCCCTTCTTGTCTACAGAATCCAGTTTTATTTCCTGTGTCAATGGGTTTTACTTTTATTTTAACATTTGATTCCACATAGAAGTTCAAATGTACAATATTAGTCTTTGTTTGGCTTCTTTCACTTGGCATGATGCTCTCCACGTTCATTTAATTATTTTGTTGGTGATGACAAGATTGCCTTTGTAGTTTTGAACAACATTCCATTGTGTGTGTGTCTTGTGAATTGTGCCATAATCAACACGGAGCACAGGTATCGCTACAAGGAGCTGATTTTATCTCCCTTAGGTAGATGCCTAAGGATGGGACTGCTGCTTGACATGGTCTCTCATCCTGGGAGGGAACTTCCTCTCTGCTCAAGGTCTTTATTCTGCTCTTATCTACATCAACCCAATCTGCAACTCCTCTTCCCCCAGCTTGCTTTGTTCTCTGTGCTTGTTCTATTTGATGATTTCAGCTCTTCTCCTCAGACTCGTGCAAGCCTTTGAGCTCCAGCCAATAACATGTTCATGTTTCTTATTTCACATAAGAAAAATAAAAGGACTAAATGAAGACAATTATAAACCTCTGCCTTCTGTTTGACCTTAGCTTCCTTAAAAAGTGGAGATTTTCTGCTATTGCCATTGCACTGCATCCTAGGATCACAATTACTGGTTGTCCTTTTGCTTCAGTGAGCCTTGGTATGGCACTGTAATTGGTCCTCTATGCATTTACCATTTGGCTATTCTGTTCATGAGCTTTTGCTTTAATTTGGATTTCTAAGTTTTTTTTCATTAAAGTAGGATTTATCTTGGTACTAAGGAGTGTCTTTATTGCATTTGTTTGTTTGGACTTTATTCTTTAAAGGTTGTACTTGACTGTAGACCTCATTCACTTCAGTCACCATAGCCTCATCCTGGTCCTGGATCCTCCTGTAATGAATTTGGTCCTCTCTTCTCTCATCCTCTTGCTCCAGCTTTCTGTGCATATCATCATACTTGATTTGTTTTCCAAAGCCAGAAACCTGGGACATCTCAGACATTCTCACCCCTTTGCTTTATCTCTATCTTCCTAACTATATAAATAACTACTATAGTTTGATTTCCTTAGTCAAGAACACTGCCTCTACTCAAGTCCCTTATCAGTTCTTCTTTGAATTACTTAGCTATTGTTTTTGTGCTAATGAGTTACCTATACTTCTATTATTCCCAGAATTACAGCCAGAGAAGTCTTTCTAAAAGGTAAATCTAATCACACCCTGGACTATGTAAAATCCACTGATACCTACTTCTTGGTTTAGGATAAAATCTATAATCCTTTTCCTTCATTGTCATTTCTTACCACTGATGAATTAAGACCTTTGTTGAAATATATACAAGGTTGTAAAATAGACTCTTTTCTCAGAGTTTGTGGGCTCTCATCTTCTTTTTATTCTGTCTGAAAGTCTTTTTCTTTTAAAACTCAGTTCACAGGTCACATTCTCTAGGAAAGCTTCCAGATTCACAGTCTTGAGGAGGAATCTGCTCAATCTGCTCCTCCTCACTCAGGCCTTTCTTCTCATTGCCACGACACACTCTCTAGATAATCTGCTCACCATACTGTCAGTTACTCCAACAGAAAGTGTTTCTTTTAATCTGTGTTCAAAGTACAGTTCTTTGGATTTAGTTAAGCATGCTATATGGGCTAGCATGTGGTGTATTTTCTACTTTTTTTTTTTTTCCACAGAACTGGGGATTGAATGCAGGCCTTACAACTGTGGGAGGGGTGGATGCTCCTGCTGTGAACCAGACCTAAAGACCTAAAGGCC